>JAQIXN010000894.1:0-26308 GCA_034698145.1 Proisotoma minuta | reverse complement strand
AAGGAAGAGGGGAATGAGGGTGGGGGAAGGTGGGAAAGTGGGGGCGGGGAGGTGCCCTGCCCATTATTACATGGGTTATCTAGTTTTAATTAAGTTTGACCAATCTCCATTGCCCCAAGCTAATTTGTTGACAGATGGTTATTTTAGGTAAAAATGATACGATCCCCACTATAAGCTAGCTTTTAATCCCTTATAAATTAGGGGGCAACTTGTCCCGGGAAAAACAGGCAGGTAATTTTTGTTAAAATCCGGATTTAGTCGAGTTTAACAGAACCAAGAGCACAAAGCAAAAGGCTTGGAGAATTCTGATTCACTTTCTTTTATAAGATCCCGGACTGACGTCAATGAATGAGTCAGTCCGGGCTTCCTATCACTGGCTTCCGATCGCTTTAATACAATTTAGCGGATGAGTGACATCCGAGATTGGAAAGTGTCTTTCCCTTCTCAGAATCCACTTTCACGCTTCTCTTCTTTCTCCTCTTGTCAAGCTTATCCAATTAACGTGACAAGCTAACACTTTCTTTGCGAGTGACTCTTTTCGCACTTTCTCCTCTCCCTTTCCCCAACGTCCCTTAATCAGGGAAAGTTGCATAAGTTAATTGGTTTTAAGACCCTTGTGACATTTCTTTATCGTTTTGTGTTGAAATTTTTCAAAATTCCAATTATTTTAGAAAACTTAAATTTTTTAGATATAAATAAAGTAAGAAAATACAGCTGTTTTTTGGAAATCCAGCAAAAACGCGCTTTTTTGCTTTAAAGCAAAAATCTAAGCAAGCATCTAACGATAAGCACATCAATGGAAAACATTAATTATATATCATGTCTAAACATGTTTTACGTCCATTAAAGGCTAAATATACTTCATTTTTTTTTAAAAAAAAGGTATGTAATTTCATTAAATAATTCGTTGAAAATACTTGCAAAAAAAAATTTTGCAATTTTTTGATTTTTTGAGGAACATAGTATTGTTCTAAATAATTTCATTAAACTTATATTCCGTATGTTTCATATATTTATACTACACAAAGTAAAAAGCCAGTTTGGCTTTGCATTTATACTTAATATTTAACCAAAAAACAAAGTTAGGGTTATGAAGAAAGCATTTATTTGTTTGTCTAGATTTTTAAACAACCAATATCTTAAAAACATTTTGATTTCAAGGTTTGCAATATAATAACTAGAAAACCCTATTGGCCGAAGCCAGCAAATATTCAAACATTCCCGTCTAAACATTTTATAATTTTACCTTTGTGGAAAATCCATGCAAATAACATGTGAACAAAAAAAAATAGTGACTGAAGTAAGTGATTGAAATCAATCACCTTTGTCTTGTGGCAAATATTGAATCAGACGAGGATTCCGAAAATGTAAAGTTTATAAATTGTTGGGCTCGTCTTACAAAGATATGGAACGCCAAACTCAAAACTTCAGCTAAAAAATATTTCAAAAATCATCCATCAACTCAAATGGCTACTGTTTCTACAAAAAATTAAATAAATCCAAGCCTCCTCAAAATATTAAAGTTCACTAACTAGGTTCCACGGAAAGGGCATTAGGAAATTCATCGTAGTTTCAATGTCAATATATTCCAAGCTTTCAAAAAAAACATTTTTTTTTGGAAAATTCAAAATACTTTAGAAAAAACTATATTGAAGTTGGAAAAAAATCAGGAAAAAATTTGATTTGCCGAAAATTTAATTAGTGGCGACAGGAGAGGTCAAATTTCAAACTGTTAACTGGTTTTGGTAGGCAATTGCTTACTGTCGCACATACTAAAAAAAAATTAAAATTTCTTTTATATATGTGGTTTTTATAGGAAGATTTCTACGCCAGTTCCATTCATTAATGTGGATCCTTTAGATTTTAATTCAAGAATAGTATGTGTTTCAGAAATTAGGGCTGAAATTTGAAACAAGTTTTAAATTTTGAATTCTACGCCAAAACATATTCAAGATCATATTTTATTCAGGATTTTAAAGGTTTCAGGAAATGCACTTATCTTTTCAATATTCAACACACACCACTTACAACGGCGGTTCACATTTGTAACAGAACTTATGGGTATATTAGGTATAAATAATCGATTCCAAATAATCGTAAGGAAGTAATCACTTAACCAGTTCTGGCTAAATGATTGCTTCCTTAGTTCGGCATGTATTTAATTCTTATTTATTGATTACGATTGTCTCGTCAAAAATCAGTCAAAATTCAATCATTGGTTTCACAATGAACACATATCGTATCAGAATTTTTCCATTCCTTTCTTCCCTAGACAAATTTTTAGCGTTAAAAAGATTTTCCGAACTTTCCGAAGCTTTTTATCCTCAATATGTAACATGGAATAAAAGCAAAAATTCCCAATTGATCCCGAGACCAACTTTAAAGTCAAAATTGTGGATTTGGTTAGCGCTGACACTTCTTGCAATTGTTGTAACGACCCATTTAATTTATCTTCTTCTCCATCAAATTTTGGCTCGTGAAAAGGATCCGGAAATTGGAGCTTTGCAAGTGATGATGATGTGTTGTTATCTCTGTCCAAATGGGGTCTCAATCGTTTTTGCCTTGACATTTGTTACAAGAGTAGATGAATTCTGTCTTGTGATGACAAATGCGATGGCTAAGCATTCAAAGATTACAAGAGGTTTGTATTTTAATTAAAACGTTTTAAAAATGTCCAATGAGTCATAGAATTAAAAAAATAAAACGTTGTAAACGTTGGAAGTAGCTCGCCATTTAACGGAAATGCTTAGCATTTTAAACTTAGCTTTCATGACCATATTTTGCTTATATAGCGACAATTAAAGACTCGATAAAAATTCCAAAACATTAGCACTACAAAGTTTTATATGCGTACATATTTTATATGAACTAAAAACCAAATCCCCAATTCGATGCAAAATTCACGGGGCAAACTGGCCCGGGGCAAAAAGGCATGGGGCAAAGGGGCCCGGGGCAAAGGGGCCCGGGGCAAAGGGGTCCGAGGCAAAGGGGCCCGTGACGGACGGACGGCGGGGGCAAAAGCAATAGCTCTCCAGTTATGGCGAGCTAATAACACGATAATAGTCTCAGCTTTCCACCCTGGCAACTACGCATTAACCTCCAAATAAAGCCAACATTTAAATGTCTAGAATACATTGGGTGGTAGAAAATTTTGGAAAAATTAAGTTGGGTATGAAAGAGTAGAAGATAAAATAGAGGAATCCGAAAGAGAAACAAATCCCTCACTCTGGCTAAATAAACACCTTTTTCGAGGTTTAGAAATAAAAAAAAAACATTTAGCTTTAGATACTTTTATTTATTTGAGGCTCTCTGTGTAGTTGGCATAAAGAAGAAATCAAACATTACTTAATAATATTTGTTATTGTTAATTTCCTTTATTTTTAATTTTAGGCAAACAAATTGATCTAATTGGAATCATACTACACGCAACAATGCTAGTCGCACCCTTGATATTTCCCATAATAATCGGCATACTTCCTCTTCTGGTACACAACGTGGATCCCACCTACTTCTGGTTTCGCGGAATAAAGTGGATCCCATCCCCTCTTAAATTATTCCTACGCGTAACAATCTATCCATTGGTCGTGGTTCACGGTTCCCTTCTAATTTCCGGCATGATGATCTACATGATTATTATTCTACACTTTCTCATCTCACATCTCGATTTTCTAACTAGGGGAAGTAAAAAACTATCCTTTGGTATCCGCTTTCATCGTCAAATAATGAAGTACAAACGGATAGAAATATTGGTTTCCATCCTCAATCAGATTGCTGAAATTTTTGTGCCAATAACATGTTTATTTGGCTTGGCATCGTGTTGCGTTCTAGCCTACATCATAATAAAATTGGGGGCAGCTGGAAAACTGCTTACTTTCCTTATGTTGGCTATGGAGGTCGTGGATATTACAGTTGGGAAGCTTTTTATTCCAATAGCTGCGAATTTTTCAATCCACAGTAAAAGTTGTAAGAAGGGATGGGGACACAGGCAAAGGAAGGGATGGGGACGAAAACTTGTGAATGGGATAAGACCGGTGGAAATCAGGGCGGGAAATTTCTTCAAATTTGATGAGGGATCAAAAGCCCGTTTTTCTCAGTTGGCGTTAGATAATAGTATAAATTTGTTGGTTTCAGTGTAATTCAGTGTTGTTTTGTTAGCTTGCTTAAAGCATATGATTACTGTGTATGTCTAAACAATGTCTTGTAGTTTCACTTTACCCCAGCATATCTTAAAAAGTTCTTACCATTTATGCATGATTCAAAAAATGTAGATTTTGTCGACCTTCTGAATTTAAATACTTTGGCTTCTCCAACACTGGCATTAATTGCAATAGCTCTCGAAACCCTTATCTGTTTTCTAAGCTTTGGCCTTCTGCAGCTCCCATATTTTAAAATCTAACAGTCGTTTCCCAAGTCATAAATAGCTCTTGTGATTTTTCATATCCATCAGCCGCAGAAGGGACAATATTTGTTGAAAGACTGACCTCATTTTTAAGTTATAAAAATTTCAAGACAGTTAAATACAAAAGTCATTCAATGTTCTTATATAAATATAAGTAATAAATTGCAATAGATAAATAGCATTTGTATAGAAATAGTTAAACTTTTTAATATAATCGATTCCAATTCATTACTAGTAAATTTCATAAATTCTTAATCTTATTTTTTAGCAAATGGTTAAATGATTAGTTTCTTTGTTATGCAGAATGTTATTTTTATTTATTGATTACAATTCTGTCTCCAAAATTTCTTCTATAGTCAACCCTATGGTTTCACAATGAATACATTTCGTAACAAAATTTTCCCATTGCTTTCTTCTCTAGACAAATTTTTGGCTTTGGAAAGATTTGTCAAACTATCCGAAGCTTTTTATCCTCAATATGTTACATGGAATAAAAGTAAAAATTCCGAATGGAGCCCGAGGCCAACGTTAAAGTCAAAATTATGGATTTGGTTCGTTTTGACCCTTCTTCTAATTATTGTAACAGTTCACATAATTTACCTCCTTCTAAATGAAATTTTGGCTCATAAAAAAGATCCTGAAATTGGAGCTCTGCAAGTGATGATGATGTGCTTCTATTTGTGTACAAATGTGCTCTCAATCGTATTTGCCCTCACGTTTATCGCAAGGGTTGAGGAATTCTGTCTTGTATTGACAAATGCGATGACAAGACAAACGGGGATAACTAAAGGTTTGTATTCTTATCAGAATCTTTTAGATATGTGATAGATTTTACAAAAAAAATAGAACTCGAACAAAAAACAGTAAAGTTTGAGATTTAAGATTTTCATGACAACTTTTAAAGCATTCATATTGTGAATATTTATAAATTACATTAAAATCATAGACCAAAAAATTGACCCCATTGGACTTTTACTACACACAATGATCGCCTCGCCCTTAACCTTCCCACTGATCATCGGCCTACTTCCTCTCCTGGTACACAACGTGGATCCCACCTACTTCTGGTTTCGTGGAATACACTGGATCTCACCCAATCTCAAATTGTTCCTTCGAGTAACAATCTATCCGTTCGTTGTGTTGCATGGATGCCATCTAATCGGCGGGATGATGATCTATATGATGACAATTCTATTTTTTCTAATCTCATATCTCCAATCCTTAACTGGAGGCGACAAAACACTATCCGTTGGTCTCTGCTTTCATCGTCAAATAATGAAATACAAGCGACTAGAAATATTAGTTTCCATTCTTAACCAAGTTGCTGGAATTTTTTTGCCAATAACTTGTTTCTTTGGGTTGGCAGCACTTTGCCTTCTAGCTTATATCATAATAAAATTGGGGGCGGCGGGAAAACTTCCACCCAGTTTTACATTCCTTGCGCTTGTGATTGAGGTCGTGGTTATTACAGCTGGCCAGCTTTTTATTCCGATAACTGCTAACTTTGCAATACGGAGTAAAAATTGCAGGGAAGGTTGGCGACAAAGATCATGGAAAAGTTGGGAAAGAAAGCTGGTGAATGGGATAAGACCGGTGGAAATCAGGTCGGGAAATTTCTTCAAATTTGATGAGGGATCTCTAACCCTGTTTTCCCAGTTGGCGTTGGATAATACGATAAGTTTACTACTTTCTGTGTAATTTTCACTCATTAATCCAAAAATAGTTTGTTAAAGAAATAATCTTGATTATAAGTTGATATTAACATGGAAAAGGAATAAAAGTATTTGCTATAAAGTTAACCACAATAAAATGGGTTGTCGTTTTAACTTTAATTTGTAAAAATTAGTTAAGAATTTTAGTTAATAAAGTATAAAGAAATAAAGAATAAATAAGAAATAAATAAATAAATAAATAAATAAATAAATAGAAGAATAAGAAATAAAGTATATTAAAGAATAAAGTTTCAAACTTTCTTTAATTTCGTATTTTGTAAGCACGAATTGCAATTTAAAATGTGGGCAGTTAGTTTAATATTTTTATGCCAAAATATTAATGGCTTAATCAATTTTATTCTTTAATAACTTTCTTGCTATTGTGATTTTTAGGTAGCTTACAAAAATATTAAAATAACAATTTTAAAATCTATATTTCTTATTAACAAACATATTGCTTTATTTCAATAAAAATGATGACGTCAATTTATTTACTCGGCTTAAATTTCAAAAACAAACATTTGATTTTCTCTGTTTTAAACAAATTAAATAAGTGCCCTAGAATTAGGCGCTTTATTAGTGAAAACCTTTTATATCTAACATACTTTTTAAATATTATTTTTAAATTACCAAACAACAGAATCTTCAATTCCATCAAAAAAATGCACATTGAAATAATATTACCAAAACAATAAACTAAAAATATAACCAACGTATTGGCTTTCAAACTCAACGGATATTCTAAACTGACTTCAAGTCCTTTGCCAGCATAAATCGATTCCAACTGTAGAATTTCCAAAAAATTCTCAAACTTTAGCCACTGATTGTGTATTCCAGATTCATCAAAAAATCTAAGCTTTTTGAAAAATGTATTTTCCGTCCAAAACTCAATTTTCCACCCAATGTTTGTTTCAAATAAAATTTCTTTTCCCAAAGAAATAAAACGAGCGTTAGGTTGTAAAAGTTTGTTCAAGTTAAACTCTATTGTTTTAAGTTCAGATTCCCATCCCGTGAAGGCAATGCCGTTGCATGGCAACAAAACGCCCACAAAGGAAAAATTAACGTTTCCTTGAATTACAGACTTTACTTCATCCGGACTAAAGTCCACATTTGGAAAGATTTCTTTTTGAAAATCTTTTTTCTGTATGAAATTTACTTCCCAATCGGTGTCTAACAAATATTCAAATTCTGTTAAGTATTTCATATTAGGACCATTGTTTTTTTTAACAAATTCGTACAAGGATAAAGGTGAATTTGGAAAAATGAAGAGTTTGCTATAGATTTTGTAAGAATTATTTACAATTTCTTGAAATCTTTCAAAAGGTACAAAAGCTCGCGGCGCAGTTAACGAACTAATATTTTCCCCTTTATATTCGTTAACTGGAATATTAGCCATTATCAAACTAGGTAAGAGTTTATTTGTGCTAGATTGATATGGCCGCAACCTTTACAATCATTAATAGTAATATAATAAATAATATTTAGTTTAGCTTAAAAATTATGAAGGAATATAAATGTTTCTAATTTCTACAACTTGAGTGAGATAATGATACAAATTATTTAGCTTATTTGATGTTAAATCAGAAACAAACATTACAAATTCATTTTCAGTGACTGGAAGAAAACAATCTAATTTTTTACTTAGTACCTTTCTAATTAGTTGATAATTCGGACAACTGCAAATAACATGATACAAATTCTCTTCTTCAATATTACACAACTTACAAATAGGGCTTAAATTATTCTGATAAATATTGTTCATGGCTAACAGTGAAATTGTTTTCCCACTTACTGAAAATCTAGGAAATTTAAGACGTAATTGAGCACCTAGTTTAATTACATTCCAATTTAAATCACTATTTAGATAGTGCTCAAGGGTTACATGAGATTTGATGTATTTATAATGAGATACAGATTTACTATTTTGCATCTTTGTTATGTCAGATTCTTGAACTTTGCTTTTTATTATACTTACAATCTGATTTCTAGTCTTGTTAGCTAAACAAATGTCATTTTGTGAAAGAAAATCAGTTAGCAAACTTTTACACTCAAATTTTTCCAAAAACTCTAGGATATCTCTAAACCAATTCATTTTCATTTGTTTCTTATCCAATGTGCTTGTTGATATAAGGCCGTCCAATATTTGCCTAGTAAGACAATTGGATGGTCTTCTCAACACTTTCATTATATAATTGAGAGCATTTTTGATAACATTTATGTGAATTGGATACGCATTTGTTTCTAATCTAAGATACCACTGTGGCGAACAAACCGGAAGGTAAAAAAGCTTTCTTAAGAAATTGGCTTGAAACATTGTAAATTTCTCTAAGAAAGTAATGCCCCAAAAATGACTACAGTACAACAAAATTGATTTGACCAGAGAATCAAATAGTTTTAAACGGATGTCAAGAGTTTTAATGTTTGCTTTGTATATTAGACCAAAAAGTTGATTTTCTGCATTTTTCGCCTTCATGAAAAACTCATTGCCTATGAGATTATAGTTCATATTAGCCTTAAATTCCACACCCAGATATTTATAGCTTGAGACTATCTCGATCTGGTCGTTTCCCCAGAAGACTAATGGTTGAACTTTGTTTGGTTTCCCGTGTTTAAAGATCATAACTTTTGTTTTTGTCAGGTTAATTGATAAGTCATTTTCTTCAAAATATTGTTTGAGAATATTAATTTTGTCTTGCAAGTCGGATAAATTAGTAGCAAGTAGGACGATGTCGTCTGCGTATGATAGCAGGTGAATTCTGGCATTTCCAACATTAATTGTCGATATTTGAGAGTCATGCATTAGTTTTACTAAGTCCTCCGTGTATAGTGTGTACAATTTTGGACTGAGCGTTTCCCCCTGCAAAATTCCTTTTTTGTATGGAAAATAATCACTTTCGCCATCAGACGTTCTAATTTTCGCCCTTGCTTTTGAGTAAATGTCCTTTATTGTCTCAATCATTTTGTCACTTAGGTTCAATTTATGTAATTTTGACCATAATTTGTCATATTTTAGACTGTCAAAAGCAGCACTCAAATCCACAAACAAGGCATAAACCTTTCGTTTATTTTTTCTTAAATTATTTTGCAAAATAGAGTTTAGAGAAAAGACGTGATCTTCGCATCCCATCCCCTTACGGTATGCTGCTTGAAAATCTGTCAGTATTTTGTTTTTGTCACACCATTCGTTTAGTCTATTGGTAAGAAGCATAGTATATAACTTTAGTCCAGTGTTAACTAAAGAGATAGGCCTGTAGTTTTGGGGCATTGTTTTATCTCCTTTTTTGTAAATGGGCGTAATTACAATGTCTGCCCAATTGTCAGGTATTTTACGTGTGTTCCAAATATTATTTAAGCATTCTAACAGTATGACCCTGTGTGCCTGAGACAAACCCTTCCAAGCTTCATTGGGAATGGAGTCTGGACCTGGGGCTTTCTTTGTACTCAATTTTTTGATAGCTTGGTCGAGTTCTAGTAGAGTAAAGTCTTTGTCCACGTCATCTGATATTACTGGGTCATGACTGTTAATAATTTCATGGGTTTGTTCTGTGTAGAAAATATTTGCAAAATACTCTTTAAAACTGTTCGGTGAGACTTCTGGGGAGCAAAATGATTTTGAATTTCCTCTATAATAGTTTAAAGCATTGTAAAAGTCTTTAGCGTTTTTTACGTTCAAAAGATCTGCTTTCATTTTATTAAAGAATTTTAACTTTTTTGCTGCTTTTAAATTGCCATAAGATCTTTTAGCTTGTAGATACATGAGTTTTGCATCGTACTTTTGTTTGTTAGTTTTCGCTTTCCTAAATTTTCTTAAAAGTGCCAAACAATTAGTTTTGTTCCTTGAGCAAGATTGATCAAACCAACGGGGTCCATGTGTGACCTTATTGTTCCCCAGCAGCCTAATTTTTGACATTTCACCAGTCTCGAGAGATTTGAGCATGCAATTTTGTAAATCAAGTATTTCAATGTTTTTTGTCTCATTGTATTGCAAGTTATTGTCCAAGTCTTCCTGATATCTCAAAAGTTTATAATTGTCCCATTCAATCCTTTTAATCTTAGTAAATGTATGCATATCCTGTTTGTTCTCTATAGTCAGCATAATGGGAAAATGATTAGATTCTTGTGACTTTAGCACATCAAAATATAAATTATCCAAAATTGTATTTGAGGTCAAGCACAAATCTATTGTACTGCAGCCATTGGCATTAATAAATGTAAATTCACCATCCTTATCCCTAACATTATTTCCATTTTGGACTACAAGTTTGTTCGTCTCAATTATGTTAATTAGTTTGTGACCTCGTTTGTTGATTAGCTTGTCCATAGATTTCCTTTCAAAGTTAGAGAATCGATGATTACCAATTCTTGCATTAAAATCCCCCATATAAATCAGATTTTGTGCGTAGTCTATGTTATCGAAAATGCTCTCTAATTGAATTTGACTATCTGGAGGTAGATAAGTGAAAATTATGTGAATTTTTCTATATGTATCCTTGAGCTCAATTATTACATATTCATTGCTTAACATTTTAAGAGTACAAAAATCAGTAAATTCTTTCTTGATTCCTACTACTATCCCCATCGATGCTCTTCCTCTCTGTTGAGTTTTAACTCCTTTAATGTCAGTAATTTCATATTTATTCATTAGTTTATCATTTAATAATAAATCTTCAAAATGCCATGTTTCAGAGAAAAAGAGTATGGATGGGTCTAAATCTAGTATTTCATTATAAAATAATCTATCCTTTGATTTTATACCTTCAATATTCCAGAAAAGTAATTTAAAATTTACAAGTTTTGATTGTAATTGTGATTGTAATTGTGATTGTAAAGGTCGGCCGCATTTTCATAACGTCATCTCTTCAGGTTTCTTCACAACCTTTCCTAAACTGTCCAAAGTGAGCCAATTGGTGTCCTGTCCCCTGGTCAACATCAGATTTTTGCCTCTAATTTGAAATTTTATGTCCGCGTCCTTTTTCTTCAAGTCTTTTGCATAGTTCCTTAGTGTTGATTGACATTTTCGGTCTTCCTTACTTAAATCTTCATTGATGTAAATCTTTTGATCTCTCAATTTAAAACTGGCTGCCAATATCGGGAACTTATCTCTCTGCCTCAAAAGTTTGATGAGAATTGGGCGTGGGTTGCTTTGCTTTTTGCCGAGACGGAAACAGTGGTCGTAATCAATTGTTTTAAGTCCCAGGTTTTTTGCAAGCTCTTTTATGATACTTTCTCTGTCACTCCACTTTTCCGTGTCAGTTTCTTTAACCCCGTGCACCACAATGTTTTTCTTTCTATCGGCGTTCGTCACTCTTTTCACATCCAAAGATAATTTTTGTACTTCTGTTTTCATCGTGTCTAATTGATCAAGTCGTTCGAGGATTGTTTTTTGACTATTTGTAATAGCTGTTTGGATGAAATTTTTTAAGTCCTGATCGCCCATCTTATTAGATTCGGGGATTTTGTTTTCTTTTGATTTGTTTTTGATTGACTTTATGTCCCTTAACCTTTTTGTTTCTGATTTTGACTGTGGCGATGGACTTGCCTCTGACTGTGATCCTGATGTATTACGATTTCTTTTGTTTGTAACTTTTGATACTGAACTGTCACTCATTTAGCAATATGTCATTTTACGATGTTCAATTAATAGAATGATCAGCTCGATTTTACAGACGAGCAAATGAGCAGCAAAAACTATTCAATACTTATCTCGATTTTACAGACGAGAATGAATGAGCAGAATGAATGTATGAGAGACTCGAAAACTTTTGATGCTTCTGCTTCAAGAGCTAAACTGAGACTTTTAGCCATTATCAAACTAAACCCACTTATCATTAGAAATTTTATGTTTTTGCTCCCAATTGTACTGAATTTATTTTCTTGTTGCTCTGTAAATATTTTTAAAATTCCAAAGAAGGCATTACCCAATCTATCCAAATCTATCTTAAACTTTATCTTATCTCCATTGTAAATTAAAATTCCCACAAAAATATACGAAATAAATAACGTAAACCATGGAATGTCAAATGCTTCAATGAATCCCCAAAAGGACAAATTAGATATTTGACCTCCACCACAAGAAATGAATGTGAATCTTTCAGCTTTTCTGATAAATATAAGAACGGAAGATGTTCGAAAATTCACAGAAAACAAGATAAAATTATCATCATCGCTTTCTGCTGGTTTGGGCAAAACTTCTAACAAATGCATAAATGTAACATTGGTAAATAACTCCCTAAACAAAATTTGGTCACTACTCAGCAAATATTTTGAGTTAACTTCCTTGAGTTGTGTAAATTGGACGTTATTTACAAATTTGTAAATCCCGCTATTCCATTGTGTAATTGTTTGTTCAGAAATTCTGTTGTCGTCCACACGAACAATATTTGAAGAGAATTTGTCTCTTAACTCTTTCAAGTATTTCTTAAGATCTTTAATATTAAATTCGGTGTTATGTCCCCATGGTAAAAACAATCGCCTGGTGTGGTCACAAAAATTGCAGCCAATTTGAATTGAATACTCACGTCCACTTTCAGGGATAAATTCAAAAATTATCAATTGGATAACGGGATATTCCCAGATAATGTTGGACATGGCCCTTCTCCAAAATATGGTTGGGGATTTATAAATCGTGAATAAAACATGATAAATTTCCCTTGAAATCAGTGAATGAATACCGTAAAGCCCAGGATCGGTTTTTGGTAGGTAATTTGAATAGTTTCTTGGAATCAGCAGTTTTATTTTACCAAATTTCCTGTTAAATAGGCTATCGTTTTGTGGGGGATATAGATAAAAATGGGCAACACACTTCGATTTGTACCGTAAAATTCTAAATAGGTCGACCATTTCAGCATTTTTGTTTCCATTTGGCGACCATGGCCTTCCAATGTATTCCACATCTTCGGGAGGAAGTGAATCCGTTGTTGATACGTTGGTTAAATTATTGTTTGTGTAGATGTGGGCTATAATTGTATACCTTGAAGTAACAACTGGGGTCATGGGAACTCCAATGTCAACGAATTGATAGTTTATTATCTGAAGTAAACATTCAGAAAAGAGTTTAATTTGATTTTCAACGCTAGGAACTGTTTGGAATGCACTTTCCGTTGAGAAGAGGACATAACTTAAAGTCAGAAACAACCAAAAACACGAAAATACAGTTGGATAAAACATAATTAATTGAATTAAGATTTAAAACTTTGAAGGTAAGGCAACACACAGACTTTCTTGTTTTTAATACAAAATTTATTGAATAAATTTGAGTAACGACATTGTACAAGGATTGGTCGTGTTATTTGAAATAAACTGAGCTCTGAAAGTTTATAGACACCTCTCAAAATGTCAATTTGTGCAAACGACAAACCTAAAGTGCTCTTTATAATTTAAAGTTTTTGCTTGTCAACCTGAAACAGTGCCGGATTATTTCAAGTGTTTTGTAGAAGCTGCTGCTTTTAAGAAAAATACACAAGTATTCTTACTTCTATATTTTTACTGAAAATTGTTTAAATCTATCTCAAATACAAGTCTCTCATCTTATATTAATTTTTATACCTAAATATCTCGGAGCGAGCTTCGAGTCTACTTCCTGATCTAATCGTTAATTCAAAAGTTATTAACTCGATAAACGGATAGAACTCAATGACATTAGACACTGCTCAAGATTTCATTGAATAACTGTTAAGAGTACATCCTTCTTGAATATGTTCAAATTTATCTTGGTGATGATTGGCGACCAACAACGTGTTCAGATAAAATAGCTATACAGATAATTTGTAGACAGATACTTATGCGTAACGTAAAAAAATGCTGTCAGTTTGCAAGCCATAAAAATGTTGAAAGGTTAAGGTAAAATTCGGTTATAAATATTTTATGTATAGAAATATCGGTGATAATTTAGTTACAATATTGTTTTATTATCACATATTTATTATCACAGTATTATTTTATTAAAACATAGCAATTCTCTATAAAACTATATTTCATCCCAAGCCAGGTAAAGTTCATCTAGTTCAAAATTTTCATCCCAGAATTTCATTCTATCCCCCAAAACCTTTACCATTTTGGGATTTTCATTCAATTCCATCCACTCGAGATCTAGCGTATCTTTCTTCCAGTCCAATCTAGTCCACTCTTCCCCATTCTCCAAAATATATGGATCAGCTCCATTTGCAAATCTTGCCCAACTGTTCACCATCACCTTAGAGAAGTTTGCATGTTCCGAATCCCTGTCAATGTATGGAAACTTGCTGTAGTTAAAGAGGTACTTTACTTCCTCTGCATGAGCCACTCCATAAGGAGGTTCTAACCCCGCTTCTTTCAAACTTTCTGAATGATCACCTTCATAAGTCAACCAGTAGAGGTAGACAGGGCTACTACTTTGCCTAGCGTACAACAGTGCGGTTACATAAGTGGGGTGAACCCAAGCCCGGTCTGAAGCCATGTTGACAAACGGCCACCGCGTTTCCAGGCCTATGGGCTTATCCCCAAAATAAAACTGCTTGACCTCACTAACATTAAAAGCAGGATCCAAGTTAAGCAGCAGTGGAGCAATTTGATCCCACTTGGTATTTAGAAACCCAACTGCACTTGAATTTGTCAAAAGAATTGCAAGCGGATTCAATTCTGCTGAATTAATCCCCAAAATCCAAGGGACATCCGAGACAATTTCTCCCCTTTCCATTAAATTTAGGGGAGTGTCCGACATAAATATTTGGCCCGCGTCCTCATCCCCTTTCCCCCAAACCTCTATTGTGAGTCCCGTTAATTTAGAGTTCTGCTCCTGAACAATGGCACTTGCATTTGCAGCTTTGAGACAATCCACCAAAGTCTGGGTGACATTTACTTGCTGTTCAGTACATCCCACCGACAAGGCTACATCAATTGCTCTTTGCCTTGGATTTGTATCCACGGCATCTGCCGCAAGGGAAGAGCCACTTTGGCTGATGGCCCTATGGAATAAACCCTTTGTAATGTTAGAAAAGATGTGGACGTGGATTGACATCCCTCCTGAACTGTTGCCAAATAAGGTCACTTTTTTAGGGTCACCACCAAATTTTGCTATATTCTTTTGCACCCATCTTAGAGCCATGATTTGATCCTTGAAATCAAACTAGAGTTTAGTCAGTTATAAGCAAAATTAAAAAAAAAAACTGTTTGTTTACCTTGAACCCCATGTTTCCTTTGACGATCCCTTCCTCATCTTGGGTGTTCATGTGACCCATTATCCCTACCCGAAATTCTGGAATGACCAGTACCACATCTGTATCCATAAAGTATTCCCCTCCATAAACTGCACCCGAGCCACCCACAAATGCTCCTCCGAATATGTAGAACATTACAGGAAGCTTGGTAGCGGATGACCCTCTTGGATTCCTTCCAGGGCGCTGGGGTGTTATGACCGTTAAATAAAGACAGTCTTCAATTCCCTTAACTTCATCCGATCCAATTTTCCTTTGAATACACCTTTCTCCGGGTTTGGTAGCGTCTCTAGTTCCTAAAAGGAGTATACATGAATCATGACAGAAAATTATCGCTTCAAGATCTTACCTGACCATCGACCACTATATTCTTGTGGGGGCTCAAACCTCAGCTGGCCGACGGGTGGCTTGGCATATGGGATATTGTAAAACTGAAAGTATTCTCTGCCATCCCGTGATTTATGGACAGCACCTTTCAACAGCCCATTACTTATGGAAACAGTGACTGTCATTTGTCGCAATTTGACGAAGCACATTGACATTTGTGGATTTTGTCTCCTGATTTGGTGCAGAACTGAGAAATAGTGTAGTGACTGCAAGTCCTCCAACAACAAGTATCACTATGGAAATATATAATTTCTTATTGTGGAGCCTGGATTTGGATTCTTTGTTAGTGTCCAAGTTAATGTAACCCGTCTTTTTCATTGTGTTGACTTTTGTTAAAGCGACTGTCTATTTGAAACACGTGTTGCTAACTAATAAATGAATGGATAAGAAGTGAACTTATCTTTCATGTGATAATGCGCTTATCATGTGCAAATAATGTGGCACGGGATCATTTATATTACAACATATTATAAAAAAACATTTTTGGTCTCATGACACTTTAACTTGTTAAATTAACTTAATTAAATTTGTTGGATATTATAAAACATTTATAATTGAAAGGCGAATAAATGATAATGAGCATAAGCAATTTTATAACCCTAATCGATTAAATACAATATCCTGGCTTTAATAGTTCCCTATTTCTATTTTGAAGAGCTCAAATCACAGCAAGACTTGTTGGTTTATTTTCAACTTTTTTTTTATTTTATCACGTCCAATCCAAAAATACGAATAAACATTTCTGTAAAACATCCTTAATTGAATTAAGATTTAAAACTTTGAAAGTAAAGTAGCAAACAGCCTAGTTTTAAATACCTTATGAAAATTTATTCAATAAAATTGTGTAATGTTTGGGATTGTGCAAGGATTTGTCATGATAGTTGAAATAAGATGAGCTCTGAAAATTTAAAGACACCTTTCAAAATATCAATTTGTGCAAATGACAAACTTAAAGTAGTGATTATAATTTCCTTCGGTTTGCTTGTTAACTTAAAACAATTTTGATTTTTTTTAGGTGTGTTTCCAAAGCTGTCGTTCTTAAGAAAACTTCACAAATATTTATTCTTATTATATTTTTACAGTAAATTATTAAAATCTCACAAACAAATATACATATCTCACATTTTATATTTTTTTATAATGTACATCCATAACTATCTGTAATAACTTATTTATATTGTTCAGGTATAATAAATAAATCAGTCTACACCGCAAACCACAATTCAATCAGCACAACAACAATGGAAAACACAATGCCAATTGAGTAAACTAAAAATATAACTAGTGTATTCCCTTTTAAACTCAATGCATATTCTAAATTGGCTTCATATCCCATCCCTTCGTTCATAGATTGCAAATGTAACATTTCCAAAAAATACTCAAACTTAAGCCATTGATATTGTATTCCTGATTGAACAAGTGATGCCAGTTTTCTGAAAATTCCCCTCTCTGTCCAATGGTAAATCCCCCATCCCTTCTTTCTTTCATATAAATATTCTTTCCCAATTGAAACAAAACTGGTTTCGGTTTCTTTAAGTCTATTCAATCTAAATTTCATTGTTTCAAGTTCAAATTCCCATCCCGCAAAAGCAACTTCATCGCATTTTAACAAAACGTCCACAAAAGAAAAATTATTGTAGCCAAGAATTAGCGCCTTTGTTTCTTCCGGATGAAAGCCCACATTTTGAAAAGTTTCGCTGTTTCTTTGGAAACCAAATGCAAAATCATCATTTAACATGTATTTAAATTCAGTCTGATCTTTCAATTCAGGAGCATTGTAGTTTTCTATGTGATACATTTCAGACACGGCTTGTCGCATGATTGAATGAATCTTACTGAATATTTTGTAGTGGTTATCAATAAGTTCTTTAAATTTGAAAAATGGTACAAAATCTCGGGGTGCAGTTAGCGAACTAATATTTTCTCCTTTGTATTCATTAACAAGAATATTTGCCATTAGTAGGCTAAAACCACTAATTAATAAGAACTTTATGTTTCTACTTCCAATTAAAACGAAAATCTTTTCCTGCTGTTCCGTGAATATTTTAACAATTCCAAAAACAATATTTCCCAGTGTATTAAAATCTACTTCAAAATTTGGTTTCTCTGAACTGTAAATCAAAGTCCCTACTAAAAGATATGTAAAAAGGGTTAGTAGCCAAGTTGCAAGATCAAACGAATCAACAAATCCCCGAAACGACAAACTTGATGTTTTCCCTTCTCCACACGAAATAAAAGTAAATCGTTCAAGCTCCCTGATAAACATGAGACGATAAGATGCACCAAATTCTACGGTAAGTGAACGAAAGAATAAATCTTCCTTGTCATAAGATCGTTTCATCGGAATAAATGTTACGTTAGTAAATACCTCTCTTATCAAAATGTGGTCACTACTCAGTAAATATTTTGAAGCAACTTGCTTCAAGTGTGTAAATGGGATATTTCCAGTAAATTTTGAAAATGCGTATCCCCACTGTTTAAACGTTTGTTCAGTTAATGTCGTGTCTGTAATATGTACAATTGTTTCAGGATATTTCTCTTTAAGCTCCTGTAAATATATGTCGAGAGCTTGAGCACCGAACTTCGTGTTTTGTCCCCAAAAAAGAAACAACCGCTTGGAATCGTCACAAAAGTTGCAGCCAAATTGAATTGAATATTCGCGTGTTCCTGGCCGAAATTCAAAAATTATCAATTGGATCACTGGATAGAACTCAATAATACTGGACATTGCTCTTTTCCAAGATATAGTTGAATGATTATAAAGAGTAAACAGGATATGATAAATCCTTCTCGAATGTATCATTGACTGAAGACTGTAGAGATAGGGACCATCAGTGTGCTCAACGTTGTTGGCATATTGCATCGGGAATTGCAACTTTTTTTGGCCTGTTCCTCTGTTAAATAGAGTATCGTTATGAGGTGGGAATAGATAAAAATATGCATCACATGTCGATTTATATCTTAAAATCCTGAAGATGTCTACGAAAGTTTTGTTATTGGCTGGCAGCTGCCATGGTCTCAGCATGAAGGTTAGACGAGTTTGGTTCACAACATTTGTGTAGTTGTACTCTATAACTGTGTATCTTGACGTAATAACGGGGGCTTTGGGGACACCAATGTCTATATATTGATAGTTAATTATGTGGAGCAAACATTGGGAAAATGTAATAATTTGCTCTTCAATTCTTGCCCCTTTTTCAAATATTTTGGCCGGTGAGGAAGATAACAAACAAAAGATCAAAAACAATCCAAAGTGCAAAATAACTTTTCGGTAAAACATGCTTCGTTAGCGTAACTTTGAATGATTATAACAAGCAAGTGAAACTTGCAAATTCTTGAACTTGCAATGCAAAAAATTGGATTTTGTTTGATGGTTTCAAGGACTTGTCTTTTTACATGATTAAATGTTTAAGCTGAAATAAAATTATTAAGGGTAGATAATTTAAAACTGACAATTTAGACTGACACGAATGTCATTGGGTCTTTTTTCAAATTGAAATAATGTTGGCTACTTTGCTTGCAATAACTTATTTAACACAAGCGACAAGCTAAATTTTTGTATGGGAATAAAGCGTGACATTCAGAGAGACAGAAATGGCCCGATCAATAACTCTTCAGGTTTGATGGTTTAATAAAGAAATATCAAAAATATACTCTCATTTATTTCATTGCAAAAATATATTTAATACAATTTAACTCTATTACTATAACTGCAAAACAACAACAAAATTCTCTCCACTAAAAAAATAGTGAGGGAAATAACAATTCCCACACAATAAACAATGAAAATGACCAGAATATTTCCATTCAAACTCAAAGAATACACAATATTCTCAACTTCGTCCACTGCATAAATTGTTTGAGAATTGAGCACTGCCAGAAAAGCTTCAAATTTCAGCCACTGATTTTGAATCCCCGATTCTTCAAAAGATGCAAGTTTCCTAAAAAATTGGGAATCTCCCCAATTAGAAATGCTCCACCCAATTTTCTTTCCGAACAAAAATTCCTTCCCAAATGAAATGAAGCCTTCTCTATTTCTTTTTTGTGTGCTTAAGCTAAATTCCATTGTTTCAAGTTCAGATTCCCAGCCCACAAAAGCGACATTTTCACACTGCAGTAAAACATCCAAAAAGGAAAAGTTGCTCCACCCAAAAATTATTGATTTGGTTTCTTCTGGATTAAAGTGAACATTTTGCAAGGTTTCATCGCTAACATTGAAACGGATTAAGATCCCATTTTCCATATTTTGATTGAATTCTGTAAAATGTTCCATTATCGGGGCAGCATAATCGTTTTTTGGTAGAAAAGGTCGAATAATTGGCTCTATTCTACTGAAAACCTTGTATCTTTTTTCAAACAGTTCTTGGAACTTTTCCAAAGGTTTTATGAAACTTGGGGCAGATATTGAGCTAATATTTTCTCCTTTGTATTCAGTCACAATTATATTGGCCATTAGTAAACTGAGTCCACTAATGAATAGAAACTTGCTGTCCTTTCCTCCAATTGATGCAAATTTTGCTTCCTGTTGTTCCGTAAATATTTTGGCAATTGCAAATACGGCATTTCCAACACTTAAATTAAAGTTGGGTTGATCTGACTTGTAAATCAAAATTCCCACGGTGAAATAAGTAATTAAAATCAACATCCAAGTTGTAAAATCAAAAGCTGCGATGAAGCCCCAAAACGAAAGCTTGGATTTTGAAGCCTGTCCACAAGAAATGAAGCCGAATCTTTGTGATTTCCTTATAAAAAGAAGTTGAGAGTTTGCTTGAAATTTTACGGTAAATGGGGAAAAGTGATTATCTTCTTCCTCCAAAAGTCTTTTGGCTTTATCCCCTCTCCATATTTTCAAGGAAATAAACGTAACGTTGGGAAATGCCTCTTTAAATAAGATTTGATCCGAGTTCAGCAAATATTTTGCCATTGTTTGCTTCAATGTTTTGAATTGGATGTTGCCCGGAATTTTGAGAAAGGCTTCATTCCATAGCTTTAAATCAATTTTGTCATCATCCACATGGACAGTGATTTCACGTTTATCAGCTACTAGCTGTTTTAAATATTTCTCAAGTGAATTAAGATTGAACACTAAAGATAGATCCCAGACTAAATACAAACGTTTAAAATTTTCACAGAAATTGCAACCAATTTTAATTGACAAAATCCTTTCTCCAGTTGTTTCTATAATAGTTAACTGCACAACGGGATAGCTTATGATAATTGTTGACATTGCTCTTTTCCAGAATATGGATTCTTTGCCCTTTTCAATAACCAAAACATGATACATCCCTCTCGACTTTATCATTGTCTTCAGGGGATAAATCCCACCATTTTCTTCTATATTGATGAAATATTGAATTGGGAGTTGTAAATAAGGTTGCGGGGTTCCTCTATTAAATGAACCCTCGTTCGTTGGAGGGTAGAGATAAAAATGGGCATCGCATACAGAATTATAAGTATTTCTCAACTTTATTAAAATGCTGGAAAATTCTGTGTCGTTGGCTCCATTTGGGGACCAAGGTTTAAGAATGTAACGTGTCTGATTGTTATAAATGTACTCTGAATTTATGTATCTGGAGGTCACAAAAGGAGTTTGAATTTTAGGAAAATTAAGATCAATTTGTTCGTAGTTAATAAAGTGAAGGAAACAATGGGAAAAAATGTTTAGCTGATCTTCAAATCTAAGGCCAACAGCCAATGAGATTTTAGTTATATTTAACATAATGCAGAATTGAAAATAGGGAATGAATTTACGAGAAAGCATTTTGTGAACTAAAGAAATTTGGCGATTTTCTTACGCAAAATAACCTATAAAATTTCCAAGGTCTTTATTGTAAAACTTACCTAACCCACTTACACGTGGAATGGAAATTAAATGTATTCTTATAAACAGAGCGTATGAAATCTACCCCAACATTTGAAGTGGGGTAAACGTCAAGGTTGAGTGACGCCAACTACTTGGAAATTTTGTGAAAATTGTGTGTCAAATCCTTCACTCTGAAGGACGCTGAGAACAAAATGTACAGATAGTTATTTATTTAATTCGTGAATTACTAAAAGTTTTGTATAAAGTTGCTAGCAAAAATTTGATGTCAAGGAAAAGATTGATTTTTCTAAAGGATTTTTAAACATATATTTTGAATTCTGACATTATTAGCTGGAGAAATAAAGCGTTTAATTGCTTAAGTATAGTCTGCTTCCATAGTTAAAATATTAAAATTAACAAAATCACATTTACACTGTTACAGTTTGTTTGCGTCTAACTTGTACAGATAAAAAAATGACCCGCTATAAATAACGCTTTATAGTTTTTGCTTGTGATCTTTTTTTAGAAAAATTCTAGGAAAATTTTTAGGAAAAAATAGAATAAACCAAATTCTGCTTAAGATTAATTTAAAAGAAAATGATTAAATCTAATGCGGCAATTTACAAAAAAACTTATGCTAATCAGATTAGATCAGAATCAATCTTGCAAACATGGAAAAAGTTTTAACCGAATTTATTTTTGTACAACCTAGTAATTTTATAAATTATTAGATGATATCTACCCTAAATTATTTTGCTAGATATTAATCAAATGAATGCTTGCGTTACAAATTCCACACAAATTAGAAGAACCTATTTAAAAATAGTTTAGAACTATAATAAATACCTTGATACAATTATCCAACGTTGTTTCAAGTTGAACAGTAAACTGAAAAACATTCTTATCAGTGTTCTATTTTAAAAGTACCGTTTAAGTTAATTTATGAAAATTTATTTTGATAATATATCCTTGTACCCATCACGAAAACTTAAATATTTCGTTAGTCAGTAGTTATCATTACTTGGGATTGGTTTCTACCACGCTATAAAATCCTGCGAAAATTTAACATAATAATTCTCTAACTAATCCTAAGTAAATATGTTGTATCCAAAAGTTACTTTGCACTTTCGATTTTATACGATATTGAACCTTGTTCTGCTTTTTGTGTGCAAAACAATCCAAAAAGAAACCGGAATCGAGGCCCAAATTAATATCTTTTCGCAATGTTTACTCCATATAATTAACTACCAATATATTGATATCGGTGTCCCAAAAGCCCCCGTTGTAACTTCAAGATACACAATTAGAGAGTACCAGCATATAATATTTACTAACCAGTCTCGAGTGCGATATATTTTATGGCCATGGTCTAGAACCGGAAATAATGAGACAGAGTTCGTTGACATTTTGAAAGTTTTGCGATATAGGTCAAAGTGTGATGCCCATTTTTATTTGCACCCTCCTGGGAACGATACTGTATTTAATAAAGGAGCCGCACAGCCAAAACTGCAAATTCCAATTTATTATTTCAACAACATTATCCACACGGACGGGCTTTACAAAATTCAATCTTTGATAAAATCAAGAAATATTTATCATGTTTTACTAACTAAGCCAAACTATCCAAAAATATTCTGGAAAAGGGCCATGTCCATCATCCTTGATTTTTATCCTGTTGTTCAGTTGATAATTTTTGAATTTTTTCCCACAAGTGCAATAAGCGAAGGACAACGTGAATATACAATTCAAATCGGCTGCAATTTTTGTAAAAATCATAAACGTTATTTTTTTGTTTGGGAACATCAAACTCATCTTGAGTTTAGTGTGAAAGCTCTTGGTAAATATATGAAACAATTAAAAAACAAATATTCCAAAACCTTGGTTCATGTATATGACGAGAAATTAGTAGCGCAACAAATTAATGCATGGAATAATGCATTTTCCAAATTTCCCAATAATATCCCATTTTCACATCTTAATGGAGTAATATCCAAATATTTGGTTAACAGTGACCACGTTTTGTTTAAAGAAATATTTCATAATGTGACATTTTTGCAAGTGAAAACAGTATATAACAATGAAGACATTTACTTTCGCCCACTTACTGTTGAATTTGGTGTTTCTTCTCGTCTCCTATTTATAAGAAAATCTGAAAGATTTACATTCATTTCTTGCGGAGAAGTTCAAATATCGGGTTTATCATTTTGGGGATTTGTTGAAGCATTTGACATTACAACTTGGCTACTAACAATCTTTACGTATATCACAGTAGGAATTTTGATTTACAATGGAGAAAAGATCTTTAAGATAGATTTGGATATATTTGGTAATGTCATCTTTGGAATAGCCAAAATATTTACTGAACAACAAGAAAGAAAATTCAGTACAATTGGTAATAGAAACGCAAAATTTCTAATGATAAGTGGGTTTAGCCTGCTAATGGCTAATATTCTTGTTAACGAATACAAAGGGGAAAATATTAGTTCCTTAACTGCACCTCGAAATTTGGTTCCTTACACCAAATTTCAAGAAATTATTGATAATCACTACAAAATATTTAGCAAAATACAATCAACCTATCGAACATATCTATCTGAATTGTATCCAATTGAGCATTACAATGCTCTGGAATTAAGATATTCTACAGAGTTTAATTTTAATATCTTGTCGTATTATGATACATATAAAGAAAACACTAGCTATTGGTTTGGCTATAAAAGGGAGCAAGAAATTTTTAAAAGTGTTGGCTTTCATCCCGATGAAACAAAGTCCATTATTCTTGGCCATAACAATTTTTCATTTTTCAACGTTTTGCTGCCCTGCGATGGAGTTGCTTTTGCGGGATGGGAACCGGATCTTGAAACTATGGAGTTAAATTTAAAAATGCAAAAACAACACAATACTGGTGTAATTTCACTTGGGAAAGAAATATTACACGAGAGAAAAAAGGGATGGGGAATTCATGGCTGGACGGACGCTACATTTTTTATGAAACTTGCATCACTTATTGAATCGGGAATACAAAATCAGTGGCTTAAGTTTGAAAAATTTCTGGATATACGGAAGTCTCAATCAATTTACGCTAACAAGGTTAATGCAATTAGTATGGATTATGCGTTGAGTTTGAAGGGAAATACGATGGTTATTTTCTTAGTTTATTCAATTGGCATTATTGTTTCTGGGTCTGCTTACTTGGTTGAATTGTTGTTTTTTGCTTTTTTCAAGATAAAATGTAAAGTAAAAGTAATACTTTTAAGTTAATTACATAAAGTCTGAATGTGGAAAATTCAGATATAAGCAAAGATCTAATTTGTTAGACGGCTATAGAAAAAAAATTGATAACAAAAATAAACCACAACAAATTTTTGTCAACAATTTGGTTAAAATGGAAACTTGCAATTCCAGTACCACTTGTTTACCACTTTGCATTTTGGAATTGTTTTGGTGACGGATTATTAAGGTTCAAACAAAAGGATCAGAGAATGATTCTTCACTCAAGATTATTAAGGGAGAAACAACTTTATAAGATGCCTCTGTCCGTCTGTCTGTCGGTGCGATAACTCTCGAACGAATTGACATTTTCAAGTTCTGTTTTTTGCAACGTTTTAATGGAAAATTGACTGTAGACAAGTTCGGAGACAGGCCCCATTGGTCAAGGTTAAAAGGGTCAAAAATGCCAAAAACTAAAGTGGCCATAAGGTTACTGTGTCATTTAAAATGGTGACTTCTTTTAAGGATCTTAACGGACAGATAGACGAAGCGGCATTGTTTCACCCCAGCAGCGTTATGCCCGTTTTAACGGTTTATTCATAGGGTAAATACAATTTTAATTGATTTACCTCACTCACAAATGGATTTATCAAAACCTGGAAAGTTTCAATATGAATTTCCAAGAATTTTTTATTGATATTTGATTGAATTGCAAAACGTGCACTAATTTAATGTCCATCATTTTTTTGATAAAACTTTCCTATTTTTTGTAATCCTTGAAACCTTTAAACTTTGTTTCTTTAAATTAATTGTCCTTAATCAGGTGAGTGCTATCATTCGTTTATCAGCTTTAGCACCCAGAAAATCGGCTTTAGTAAACCTGCTGTAGAGGGTTTAGAGCAAGTGCTAGTCCAAGTTTTTCAGGTTTAGGAATTGAGTAAATTTCTCTTACATTTTGGCATCCCGAGTCGAACAATTATCCATTTCGATGCCCATTACGGATATGTTAATTTATCCTTTAAAACACTAAAAACCCATGCAACTCGGGGAAAATATTCCCATTTTTTTTAGTTTTTTTTTTTTTTTTTTTTAAATTTTTTCATCATGTTCGCAGTTGAATAAATTTTTGGTTTTTATACCATAATTACAGTGAAATTTTATTTTTGAATAAAATCCTATTGCGCGCCTCGCGCGGCGCTGTAAATCGCAAAAAACCAAAAACGTAAAGCTGATTTATCAGGTTTTAAGAGCTTTTAAAGCCGAAAAACTGGGCTTAGAAATTTACTCAATTCCTAAAGCTGAAAAACTTGGTTTAGGCATTTACTCTACACTAGTCTAAACCGAGGCTAAATATCGACGGAGTTCTTATTTCTGAAAAGGGTCGGGGGGATATTTTGGGAATTTTTTTGGTCAAAATAAAATAACCTCTCAAAATATGCGAAAATAAATTGCATGAAGACCTGCGTTGGCGCGAGGTCAAAATTCGCAATAAAACGGCCAGGGGAGCGTGCAATATGGAAAAAATGCAATTTGGCCACTTTGCATGACCTTATCTGAAAATTTGAAAATGCAGGTAAGTTTCTTATCTGAAGGGCTAATTTTAAGG
>JAQIXN010000893.1:0-26317 GCA_034698145.1 Proisotoma minuta | reverse complement strand
CTAAGGATTTACTAAATACGGTTTTCTATACTACAATTTACTGGGAACTAAAATCCGTTAATAGTTTGGAAATATTTAACCAATATTGTCTGCAATTGTAAAAGGAAAAAATATACAAAATAGTAGTTTCAAGCTCTTTTTTGCATAGTTGACCCTAGATCCAAGGCAAACAGTCCCTGACCCCAAAATTGCAAAACACGTAGGCCATTATACGGCTAGCAAGCTATTTTAAAAGTTAGGGCCGAAAAACTTTGTCGGGTGGTCCAGAAAATACCAAAGTTTTTGCCCTCACCCTTAAATAGGGAGTGGAGCGCTTGGAACCCGCGTGGAGCACAAATGGGAGAAGGAAACGGGAAATTTCTTAAAAGGCCTAATGAACAATTAGTATTTGTGCAATTGTGCCAAAGGATAAGTAAATGGGGGCACAGGGGACGAAATAATCCCCCTCCAAACTTTGTGCAGTAGCAGCCAGAAAAGTTTGGTGAACCGTTCACCATATTTGATGTTTACTGTGACCGTGGCGTAATATAGGTCATCAAAAGGTCACGAAAGTTTGTAGTTCACATGACCAATGCTTTTGAGCAAGTATTACGCCAGTCAGTTTTTCTCTATCTTTTAAGGCTTCAAAATGCGGGGATGAAACAAAAGGTTCTTCCTCATTTTGAAGCTTCATCTGGTCCTTTGCTGCCAACGGCCCTGACCTCCAAGACTTTTGTCAAAAAACCTTATTGACCATGCCAAATAACTCTCCAAAGCTTGCTCTAAACCATTATGGAAAACTAATTATTTGTATTTGATTATACTGTATAAAATCATGCTTTATTTCCAAAGAGTGCAATTTTTTGGCACACTTTGGAAAAGTCTTCTGTTCTCGACTAGACTTTCGGATTTAATTGCACAGAGACCTTTTGACCTACCAATCTGAAATTTTGCAAACATGTCAAGCATCTAATAGAGAATAGGTGTGCAAAATATCGTTAAGTTCCAACAAGCGGTTTCTTCAGAAAGTTAAAAAACATTTCGTTCACGAAATAAGTAGCCTCCCTCTGTATTCCCTTGCGGTAATTTACTTTTGAAAAATATATGGAATGGATTAAATTGTGTAACGTTCTTGTGGAAGAGTTGAATGCGGAGAGGATCCGCCTTTATGGTTTGATTTGAATCCGATGCGAACATGTAAATGATTAAGCATGTGCTATAGCTTAAGAGTCTGGTCATGCAATTGCTCATTAAGATTAGTTTGGGTGTTGGGCTTGATATATTGTAGATGGTGGGTGAAGGTCAGTTGGTCTTCACCAAAGGGCAAATCCCCTCTCACGCTTCATTATCCCTTCGTGCTCTTTCACAGCCAAACTTGCAATTATTAGTGCAATTAAAGGTGTTAATTCAAGATGTACCGTGATCATGATAAGAGACAGTTCAGATTCTTGTTTTTTAAAACACTGGATTTTTATCCATCCACAATTTACGCCTCTGGGATAGTCAAAGTGATAAAGGAACATGAACTCTTTGAAAAACGTTAATATATAGGGTTGCTTGTTATGATTATTAGTATTCCTCGTATGCAGATCAACCTTCTTTTATTTTATAAACTAAACTAATAATAATACATTCTTCTTTTATCACACCTTAAATGATGCATACACAAAGTTTGTGCAGTTTGGCTTAACGTGTTACAAAATGTTGCCATTTTATTATAAAAAAAAGTGTTATTACTTCACTACTTCCAATAATAAGCATGTATATACATATCTACTTTGAATGAATGTTTATATAGCATTACATTGAACTTGTCGTTAGACGCAAACTATTTTTTCATCAATAGTTTGTTCAGTATTTTTTTTTTCAAGTGAACATGCTTGTTAATAGTAAAGGAAATCCATCCATAAAGCACCCATTTGATTGGGCCAATAATCTTGAGTTGAGTGTGCCGTCGGCTGAAAAAAAGCAAATCTGACTGCATATAAGATGAGTTTGAGATGTAGATAGAAAGACAGACTGTTAGGATAACATCTTGTACTTGTACACTTTCTTGAGCTCGTTTTCATAATGATGGTGAATTTTGCCTAACAATATCTCTACTTTTCATCCTTAAACAAGAGCACATATCCATACATTGTTTTCTCAAAACATGTTTCCATCAAAATCTTTTTGAACTGCTCCAATTAGAATCGGGTGTAGTCGCCTTCTCGGCAAAAATAACAACAATCCTCTTCTATTCACTTGATCGTCAAATCATTAAATTATGCTATTGTTCCTAACCCAAAGATTTAATGAGATTTAATTTATAGGTTCGTAAAATGTCGAAAAGTTCACAACTGAATGGTCATGTCAGTTCAAATTAAAACGTTGTCAAACTGTTGGATAAAAATATTTATGCATTTAACTTAAAAAAAGCTTAACAGAAAAGTTCATAAGATTCTCTTCTGTTTGTGCATATCTATTAAAATAGGCGTGTCACAGTAACATTTTTATGTTATTGCATTTTAAAAGGCAGACAGGTACGTCAACCTGTTGGAGCTTTTAAATAATTTGGGTTGACCACCCTCATCAATTAGCACTTTGTAAAACAACAATAATATGAAATGGAGGATTACATGTTAAAGAGATCATGTCTACTTTTAGATAATAATTATTATAATTTAATGTGAAAGAATTTCCTCATTCCATGATTGATTTTGCCTCAATCTTTGAAATTTATTCAGCCTTTAACCATTTCAATTGTCAATCTTTTTTCCTCGAGCTGGGGATAATATCTCACGATTTTTGATCTCTATCTTTTCTCCTTTTAATTGCACATATATTATAAAATTATCTATTGTTTGATACTGTATACAGTATAAACATTAGTAGATAATTGTTCATCTATACAAAGAGTTGAAATTCCTTAGCCATTATATGAGCAGGTGGGTAGAGAAAATGTGTAGGTGTTAATTAATTGAAGTTCAAAAGCATTTCAGAAGAATCTATTACTTGTGCGATATTTACCCATTAGCTGGTTCATTATAGCTGAAGCTGTTCCTTAAGAAAATAATTTTTCTCTTTTGATTATTACTGTCTGCCAGATAACGAGCTGAACATTATTCATTCTTTTTCTTCTTTATGAAAATTATATCTTTTCAAGTATTCGCATACAATTAAATAAATCTATATACTCTTATTTTTTTCATACAACAACAACAACAACAATAGTTCACATGTAAAATATCGCTACAAAACATATCGGAATTTGAAGAATGTCTTTATGCGGATAGAAAAGAGATTGTTCTGATTGATTTGATGATTGAGATTCAGGTAAAAAAAAAGAAACGACAGATAAGCAAGCCACATTCCGATTTTGAAAGATATGCTCGAAAAGTCTTCTTGTGAGATTAGAGTGACAGGCTTTTTTTGTACTTGCTGCATTTCATGAATGGAAATCATCAATGATTTTTTTTGCTACATGTAAATTTATCTTTAACTATTTATATTTAAGAATGCAATACAAAGTATTACAAAGACTATCGATAGTAATTAGTAATAGATCATTTGGAAAGCGGAAATGTAAGTAAATTATTTGACGATAAAGAGAAAGCGTCTTTTAAACATGCAGTTAACAATAATTGAGGTCATTTGAGACAGCTTGAACTGAGGAAAGAATGCTGGAATTGTAATTGTTATGGTCAAGAGTTTGTTGTAAGATTGAGACAAGTTATTGGTTGGAAAACAACTTGGAGTCACTCGAATTAAAATAACATTACAACACATTAGATTTAAAAGCTCGTTTTGCTTCTCTCTCGTCTGAGGACAATGTGTATTATCCAGTGAGTGGATTTATTAAGGCCGAAATAGTGTAAGCCAACCCAAGTTTGTTGTACAGAGAGATAGCTCTCTGGCTCACTCACCCCCGCAACTAGCAGCCTTAATCTTATCCCCGGCTTTTAGAATCAGTTATTATTATTAGTGGAGTGAGTGTGGGTCTTCCCTTTACCTGCCTGCCTACCTCCTTTGTCCAAAGTTTATCTTACCTGAGGAGAGAAAAGCCCAACAACCAATGAGCTACACTTTCCTTTTTAATTACTGACCATTCTGATGCCCCTTGAGGCCTGCATTACTCACGACCAGTTCTAAGCAGGCACTCGGCTAGTGAGCAACGCAACACAACGCTCGGCTGACAATAACAATACCGGCATGTCCCTTGTGGAGTTCATAACCTCCATACTCTGATTTGGGCACATTTGATGCATCTTTAGTACTTGCATCCAGCAAAGCAATAAATACAAGTTACTGTGCTGGAAATTAGTGAAAGAGTGTTTTGTGTTGACAGATTAATAATTTGACGAATAATCCTGGCCGCTATTTTATATTTATTTATTAATTACTTGGCTGATAAGAAGAGATTTGGTTTATCTCATTTGGGTCCATACATTTGGTGGATGTGGATACAGAATATAGAGAGAATATATTTTGTACACCTTGTTTGCCCAGTCGTCCACAGTTTCATCAGACTTAATAACTTTCCATAATTAAAAGTTATCTGTCCGCCATCCATGGATTATCAAGCGAGGGATGCTAAAAATGCTGATAGGGACCGACAAACTCTAATTTGTTAAAATCATTGTTAATTATCTTTTACATGAAGTGACCCCAATTAACTTATCTCATTTGCAATAACCGGGTGTAATGAAAGCATTAATTTAACATAAAGCAGTATAATTAATTTTGCAAATTACACTCAGAGATAATACAGTTATGTAAAATCTTCATTTGTGGTGATCAAGTGATATCAGTTCGTTATTTTGTAGAGAGGAAAAGTTGTAGTGTGCAGTGGTCAAATTTCATCGTTTGTTATGCATATTCTCGTTTTGTGCCAATAATATTTTGGAAAAATTAAGTTTTCAACCAATTTCACTATTTGTTTGTGTGTGTGTTAGTGAAGTGTTTGTCAGTTTTTGTTGTCACATTATCGAGCATATATTAAAGGTGAGATTCTGAACTTTTCTCCCTAATAATGTACACTGTGTGTGTAGGCTAAGAAATCGGTCAACTTGTCTCAATATTCCCGGCATTTCAAATACTCTTTAAGAAACCTATATTTTTTGTTTGTAAAACAAGGGTAATGGCTCAATTTATATTTTGTTGAGTTTCATGAAATTGATTTATAATTTTTTCCTGGTTAAACGTTTATAAAATTTTCCAGGTATAATTTTGATTATATCTCAACTTGTCAATCAATATGTATATAAAGTAAATTGATGTATTTAACTTGAGCAAAAAAAAAGTAATATGCGTACAAATATTATTTTCTCCCACTAATAACATTTCAAATTTACTTAATTTGTATTTACGACAAATTTTTACCTTTGCTCAAAAATATATTATTATTTCATTATTTCATCATTCAGAAAATTACCAGAGTTTTATTCCACGTGAAACCTGTAAAATGAATGATTATCATTTTTATAAATATTTAAAAATAATTTAAATTGCAAAACAACTCTTGACTGAAAAACTGTTGGAATTGGGAATTAAAATTCACGAATTTATATTTTAATTGCATATAAACCCGCTGAGTTTACATGACTGTTTATCAGACAGAACAAACATACGTCGTTCGTACCAAGAACAGGGAATTGAGCAATAAGATATTAAAAATTTAAAATAGTTTATGCTCACAAAAGTCAGTTAAGAAAGGTGAAATAAAAGCATAAAATAATACCTCAAAAACATTCGTTCTTTTGTTTAGTACACAATGTTGGTACACTACTCGAGTTGGAAATCGTCATAAAGTTGACATTAAAAATTCCATTTACACATGAAGATGAGACTTGGTTTATTTCAATGTACCTGGCAGATGGTCTCTGTGGCTTCTTTACTTTTATTCCGTAATACTTCCTTTATTTCACAGAATGCATGTGTCGTAAAATTACAAAAAAATAAAAGAGACACAGAAAAAGCAGGGTTGTTTGCTTGTAGTGTGCAATACTTGAAATTTTAATACATTGCATAATCTCTTTCTTTTTTTTCTCAAAAATTTATAAAACTTACAAAATGTTTCGATAAAGGTTTGAGAATTACAAGATGAGTTCACTGATTTAACAAAGAGAGAGAGAGACAGATTGTGGAATTAGAGCAGGAGAGATTATAGATCGTTTTTTAAGAAAGCTGTGATATAATGTAACAGTTGTCTAATGGCAGTTTGTAAAAGAATGTGTTTAACCTGCTGAACACAAGGATTTGACGAAAAATCCATCCTAGAGGATTATTAATGAAAAGTAAAACGGCTGAAATTATGGATAGATATGCCCCTGTGCAGCTGGAAGGCAATTGTGATTCTTTGTGATAAAATTTAAGGAAACATTGATGGCATGCAAGGATTAGATGAATGTATATATATATATTTTGTTGTTGGTGGTTGAAAACAAGTTGAGCACAATGGCTGGAGGACAAAATCTTAATTGCTGAAGGAGATAAGAGGTGTGGGTTAGTTTTCTTTTCTAATTATAAAATGAGTTTTCCTTCATTGGGGTCATGAGTTGAACAGAAAAGACAGCTTTACAACTAGAATACCTTTGCTCTCTCTCTCTCTCTTTGAGGAAGAAGGGTCAGGAATCTAGAGTGTACACTTGTTGACGATATATATGTATATACCTTGGAACTAGAGATATTATTTTAAGTTGGTTGACAAGCCGAACATTATTTCTTTACAACATACCACATCCAATTAAGAAAAAGGAGAGAGAGAGCTTCTTAAATGAAAAGGAAATATATTTGGTTAAACCATTGGAGAATAATAAAATAGTGAAAATGAAAAGGTTGCTTAAAAATTTGAGAAACAATTTACACTGTGTCACAAAAGAGGATGTAAAGTACAACAACAACAGTTGAATATTCCCTATTCACCTTTAGTTTCAGCATCAGTCATTTACTGCTTTTCTACCTTGTATTACATTACAAAAGATGAAGAATAGTAAAATGGAGAATAAAAGAAGAATGGCAAAGCAAAATATTCTTCTCGGAATATCGGTAAACTCATTTAATTCCCTTTTTCTTCAAAAGAAGTAGAAACTATAAAGGAATAGGAGAATTTTGTTTCAAACTTTCCGGCATTAAAATAAGTTTTGTGTCCCTTATGTTTACTGGCTTTCACGCGTTAATTTTTGAGGTGAGTTGATGTTCGTTGGGGTTTGTTTGTGACAAAAGTATAAGGGTCCCCTCCATTTTATATATTATTTGACAAATACCAGTCAAGGTAGAAATCTTTGGAGAGGTGAGGCAGTTTGTTTGATGGATGAGCTTCAAGAGGATTTGAGCTTTCTTGACATCTGTTGTATTGAATCCTTGAAGTTACAATAGTAGTTTTACACTAGGTTTATTAGATATTTTAAGTATTTTTGGGTATTAATTAATTATTTTTTTTTTAAATCTAAAGATAATTAGTACATATTATTTAAAAGACTTTATTATGATTTTATATTATAAAATAAAGTTGGAGCCGAGCTGGCTGCGACTTTAGTGACCCTCATTTGAAGCTGAGGTTAACTGCACATAAATTGTTAATGATACAAGGACTGTTGGACAGGGAAGCTGCATTCCAGTTTAAAAAGTACTCCATTCAGAATTTTAAGTCTTTCCCGAGGCTAAACTCCACTCGACGGGGGCTCCAAAGGAAAGAAACACAAGTCTTTTCTTTATGTCCTTTGCCTTGCCCTACCTCACTCACTCCAATACGAGGGCCAATACGTTACCTGCTCAGGTGAATGATTGAGTTAAAGTGCATTCCGACTTTTAACGGACAATGGCACATTAAATGTACAAAACATTGATTGATTTAATTTTTAATCAAATATCTGCTGTGCTGGAATCCTGAAGTATAAAGTGAAATGTCACCTTGTATAAAATTTGTGTGTACTCTATATGTAGTAGCAGAAGTTGGTAATCCCATTAATTTAAAAGAAATGGTTGTGTGTGCTATGCTAATGTCGTGTTAACGAAGCTATTTCTTCATGTAAATTGCCTTATTTACAAAAAAGATGGCTGATTAAATATTCCAACACATTCAAATCACTTTAATGGCTTTGCTCAATGTGACTAACTATCTTCTAAGGAGTTCATTTGTGTCATCATAATTGAGCCTTACTCCATTTTTATGCAAATTGGGCTCGGTACTAACACAGTGGGTAAATTAATAACTGCATGTCTCCTGCCAAAGCCAATAACTTGGCTCTTTATTATACACACACATACACACCAATTTCTTTCTTAGGGCCGGGAGGGTAATCGTTAAATTACGACTAATAAACTAAATTCACATAGCAGTAGTATATGTAATATGCATTTTACTTGGGAAATTGGTTGGCAATGCAAATAATCAGTCTGTAATGAATTTGTTGATTTCGAGATAAACGGCCAAAATTAGTTATCGATTTGGAAGAGCAAATATAAATTCAAAACAAGAAATGAATGATTTGGTGGATGGGAGGAGAAAGAAAGGGAAAGTTGGTCATCTAATGATGTAAATTGTTAAAAAGTTGAATGATGGGTAGAGAAAGAGAAAGAGAGAGAGAGAAAGCGGACGAGAGTAGAAGGTTGTTAGAGGGAAGGAGAAGAAAAGAGTTGAGCGTATGTGGGAATAAATTGGGGGAGGACGAGATTTCACCTTTTTTCTTCTTTTTTCTCAGAAATTTATGCAAGTGGGAATGGTTATAAAAGTAAGTATTAGTGAGTAAGTGAGTGGTGGTGGTGGTCTAAAAGTGAGTGAAAGAGTCAGGGAGAAAATTCCGTTTTTGCTGATATAGCGCATGCTAAACTAACTTGTGCCTTCTTATTAGTTCGCTCCACCCGTTGTGTCGCGATCGCAAATCGGAGCAACTTTTATCGCTGTCGTTTGTTTCTTGCACCGATTCGGAGTGGCTATTTGCTTCGTTGACGTCGGTAGTCCTTTTATATAAATCAATAGTGAAAATGAAGGAATTTTTCCCGTGTCTCGTCTTCGTCCCAATCCCGGAATGCAAACTTGATGACTTTTAACATTCTCACGATGTACATATATTCTTTTTCTCTCCTCTTTCTTGGTAGGTAGCGACTAGTTAGTTGTGTTGGGATTTTGAAAATGAGGGAACTTTTTGAGTACCCGGGTAATATATGTAGCTCAGTGGATGTGTATTTTATACCTCTGCCTCTTTCTCTGATGGTCCTCCTCCCATTCCCACTAAAGCCCGTTCTCCAATCTCCGCTTTCTTTCACTCATTTCTCTCTCCCTGGCTGCTAATACTAACTACTCTCTTTCTCTCTCCTCTTCTAACTTTCCCTCTCTGAATTTCATTAGGACTCCGGCGGTTGGAGTCAGAGGCTCAGTTCCTAACAAACACACGCACATCCATCCACTCTCATCCCAGCTCCCAAACTTCGCAGTTGCTCCTTGGCCATCGTGGGTGTGCTCTCGTTAATTACTCGCCACTCATTAAACACCTTCTGCATCTGCTCAGTTCCCTCCTCCCGTCCTACAAAACATACTTTTTGGCCTTTATACAAGTACATACACAAATACACACCGGCTCAGATTCCTACTACTACTACTACTACTAATTAATAAGTAATTAATTAATAATGTGGCTCATTTAATTATTACAAAGTTGACTGTGTTTTCTCCATGTTAAATCACCATCATAAATATTTAATAATAACATGATGACGAGTTATAATTGTTTACTTCCAAGTGTTTATAGTGTCGGTGTTTCTTTTGTGATTTTTCTTTTCATCTCTGGAAGACTGGAATAAGTAATATTATGATTATTACTTTGCTTATTGCATCCTCCTACTCTTCAATTTTCTACAATTACGGTATATATTTCACTTTTTGCAAACTACAATTTGTAGATTGTAAGGGAAAATTGAGAAAAAGAGAGAGTATAGGAATAAGTTGAGACGAGTGACTGAGTCTCTGTTGGGCTGGAAAGTTGGCCGTCAAGTCAAGTCAAAGTTTTGTGTGCAATGCTTCTTTTTTGTGTGTACATACATACTTGTGGAGAGAGATAAACATTGAAGAAATGCATTGCGTAGTAGTATGAAAGAGAGAAAGAATTTTGAAGTGCATTTTGGCTTGTGGTGGTGTGGACGTGATTGTGAATGAAATGGAGGAGATGTCCGAGAGAAGGGCTATTAGTGCGAAAGGGGTAATTTGCTCAAAGTACTGACAAGACTTGTTCACTTGACTGGAGGAGGAAGTGTCGGTCTTGTTCTTTGGGATTGTAATGGCTTTCTTCAAGGGTGGATTTCTCCCCAAGCTTTTTTAGATTACACATTTTTACTACCACTTCTTTCACATCTTGTTCTACAAGCCCTCTTTTAATGAAACTTCAATTTTACGCTCTCTTGTTTACCTTTGACACGCAAAAGTCATGTATCCTATTACAAACAACAAATCTTGCAAATTTTATTGCTCTCTCAGGCAAACTACTTTATATACTTATATATATAGATGTACTCGTAAAAATTCTGACCTACAGTCATACTGACACGTGATGCATGACGAGTCTATTTCTGGTTTACAAAAATACACATAATAATTGGGATCAATTTAATCAATAATATTATATCTCTTCCAAAAAAAAACAATTCGTTCCTTTTGCATTGGCACACATTACTAATGCTTCATCCAATTCTAAAAACGTGAGCATATCTAATGTTGGTTCATATATTAGAAGGGTCCCCTTTGCTTATTACTCTGATCGGTTCGGGTACTCAAAAAATCAGCCCTTTTTGTTCATATATATATTCTCGTGGCTCGAGTCTTATATGTATTTTGCTTTCCCCTTTAACCAGGATTGATTATAAAATACATGCGGTATCCACTAGTCTCACCCCAGCTCCCTTCATGTCTGCACCATTCATCCCCGTCTCAAAATAATTTATCCAAAATCCCAGTTTCCTAAAGTTCCTACTACATACTAGTTACTAAATAAATATGTGATAATTATTGTGTACAAGTTTATATAATATTTTTTTGCAATATATCAACCAGCGAAAAGTTTTTTAAATTTAATTTAATTTATTTTCTTGTTGTAGTGATTGATTGTTTTGCATAAATAAATTCCAGACAACTTGTGAGATTCTCAATAAAATTGAAGGTCAGCAAAAAGACTTTACAAGTTATACAAAGTTTTGAAAAATTCATACTTGTGAGAGCATTTGAAAATAGGTTTATACTTTAGTAGTGATTCTGAGAATCGGGTATTTTATTATTATGTGAACGGTAAATGTGGTCCATTTGCATTTACTCAATATCATGGAAAATGGATTCCCAAGTAGTTGAACATGACTGTTTTATATATATAGGCAAATGGTGAATTGAGTTTTTATTGAATTTTCTTACCCAAACGGCTACTTATCAAATGACATTAAATATTACTATGATTATGACTCCATTTCCTACATGTCAAAGCCGCATATTTTATTTTCGTCACAAATTTGAAATGACTTTGGGCGAAATTTATATTCTCATGCAAGTAATAAATAAATGAGGCTTTGCACAATTCTGCTGACGCGCATTACATGCCTCATTTGCTATTTGGTTAATTATCTGTTTTATCGTTTATTGAACACATTTATATCACTGCTACTTTTAATATATATTGTTGTAGTAGCTGAGGCATAATTCGATAAGCTAATGGCTAGAAAGTCATGTTCGTGTCTTACTGTCGCCAATCTCCTTATTGATCAGCATGTTTTTGATGTTGATGGTGAAATGGGAATGAATGAATAGGTTCATAATTACGGAGAGCTGTAGACAAAATATAACAATACGATAATAAGGCTAATCGTCAATCTTGCGGAATCTTGGTCATTGTGTTGCCAATCTTTTATATTCACTAATGAGAGTCCTCTGCTTGCCCTGACTCTTGCATGTGATTCAAATTGATTTGATTTATTAAGTGATCTAAATTCCACAATGGCAGTTTTCCTCTTCCTATATCACATGCATATATACCTTTCAAAAATGAAAAGACCTCGGGTCCGAGAAAATGATATGCTACTATGCTTTTAACATTTTATACAAATAAATTAGAAACAAAATGACACTGATATAATTCTTTGAATCTGTTTTGCCCCCAGCAAGAAGGTCTCACACCTAAACTAGTTTTTTATCAGGTTTAATGAGAGAGGTAAATGAAATGAGCTAGTGAATGATTCAGCTGTCGATGGAAGACGTGGCTTTAAGATAATCTATTAGACGAGTCAATGCATAACAATTTCTCTGACCGGGAACACTTCTTCTTTTACCAACCATATACATACATACTTTTTGGGAGATGAGATTTGATCTGTATTTATATTATTATTTGCCCTCATCTACTACTCGTATAATGGTAATAATAAAATAATAATGAAGCTGTTGTTTGTTGGAACTCCTGGCCATGTCGATGAATGTCTCCACTCCAAATTCAAATGTACATAGTTAATGAAGGTAGTAGTTAGATTGGAGAGTGAGATTGTTTCTCTACTTTTAATTAAATGGGTATAATATTCCATTAGATTATTGGCAGTGCTTGGTTGGTGGTTGTAAAGTGGACGACTTCATTCAGTCGATTTGTTAGTGGCACAAGAAGTCGTGATCAGTTTAATGGATTTGACATTATTATTATTATTCCTCTGTATACACCCACCTCTAGAGACTCTCTTTTTTTTAATTTCTGGTCTGCTTCGGTTAATGAGTTTACTTTACCATGCCCTATGAATATTCATGAACAAGGTGCGGCATGTGTTACTTTTTAAAATCTTATTACAACCAATCCAGGTTTCCATTACAAGCTTATTCCTCAACAGTCATTTACAGCTTAAGCTCTCGCATCTCATTAACTCTCGGAATATATTAATTGTTTCAATATAATATAAGAATACAGGTAAAAAACAAAGGTTTTGGCACACAGGTGTAATTTGACCCAGGCAAGTAAAGAAACGTTTCAAGTTTCAACAGTTTTGTGTAGGATTTATAAATCTCTATTTTATTTTGTTTTCTTTGATTTTTTCTGCGAGAGCTAATGATGAGATTAATGAATGTGGTAGGAGGCTTGGGGAGGAGGGCACGTTTTTCTTGTGACAAGCTACCTTTGGTTTGACGTCAGATTGCCCCACCCTTTAATTATTCTTTGCTTTATAATTGCCAAATAACTACTGCTACCACTAAGTTGTCATTGTCGTTGTTTGATTATGAGTGTTTCAATCATAATTACGATAAAAAGTTTTTAATTGGAGAAAATTACCAAAAAAAGTAACTGGTTTGACCTTCTACTTAATTACATTATCATCCTCGCTAAATGCAACTAAAATGTATTGTGTTGTATTTATTTCCCAAAGCAAAGTCACAACTCATTACCTTTAATTGCGATAAATTAGCAAAAACTAAATTCTCTTTTAATAATTACGGTATTATATGATTGCTTCAAGCAAAGAAATTGGAGGAGCATAAAAAAAATGAAACAGGCAAATCCAGTGAGATTTCCTTTCCGTAAAATTTTCTCTAGCGTAGTAACATAACGTGGATGACTCAAGTTAAATATAGTGACTTGTGATGATGATGATGATGTTGGAAGAAGAAGGGTTAGGGAAAAGTGAATGCAGGGTAAAACTCTAAATAAAATTTGAGTTGGCTTTTTACATAAGATGCATTATTATTATGATGGTTGTATAAGACGACTTCATTGGAACAGTATTCGTCGGGAGCTAAGTTCATGCATATTTGATGGGTTCCTTGGGTAATCTTCTAACCAAAAAGAGACTCACTTGAACCAAACGCCGCACATATCCGCCTCCGTATGAATACATATATGCACACACTTTTATATCATTATGAAGTCTTTTTACAAAGTTTTGTGTCTCCCCCCAGAAATTTCTCTTTAGATTATTCTCATGAAAAACTTCATCTCCAATTTCCCTGTAATACTTTGATCCTTATCCTTTCGTTACCTTAACTGACTAACCCCTTGTGTCATTGCGTTCACTCTCATCTTCATATTTGCTTTCCTTCACTCACGTCATCATCAAATACTTTCTCATTCACTCCTTCATCGATCCATCATCCACCGGCTCAACTACACAATCTAAAAATTTTATTCAAATACAAAATATCAAATTCCTATCCCCCTTCTCTCAAATCTCTCTTAATATATATATATATATATAAGTTTGTGGTTCAAAATGTTCAAATCAACTTTTTCCTCCTGGCTATCTGTATTTATTTCTGGTATATAATAAAATACCATGAAATTATCTCAAGAGTCGGCTTCAAATTTATTTTGTTGGAATAGTCATTAATCAGAAGGAGCATGGAAATTAGTCAAAGTTTGTTACTTAAACTCAAGATTTGTTAAATGTGAATGGTATTTCCAGTTGATGAACAATCTTTTTGTGTTGTTGCTTCTTCTCCCCAAGTTTCAAATGGTTTCTCTATAGATGTATAATGCAAGAACAAGAAGGAGTTTATAGGATGATAAAAAAAGAAGGAGCACATATGAGGAGCGTGTCATTTTGGATAATATTATGATGGTATGATATAGCACACGCTAAAACTTGTGGCTGCTGTTGATGGAAAGATGAGATAAGTATGTCGGTGTCATTTACTCATTTACTTAATAGACTTTTTTTAATTAGACAGTTGTCATTTGTGGAAGATGAAAGGAACTGAGCTAATACTTCATTTAATACAACATCAGTCACTCACTTTCTCGTAATAGAAGTGGCAGCCAACCCTTCAAACACAACTTTTGATATATTACTTTAAAGCATCTCTTTTGTACACACATTTGTTGCCACTGCTCTCTTCCTACATATTTCGCGATATATGAAGATAATATAAATAGTTAGTAGTTAACAAAATTTGGCTCCTGCGAAATTAGTTTACTTGCAGAGTGATATTCATTGTTTCTCATTAAAACTGCGCACAATTAGAGCAGACACAGATTTAATTTAACTAGTTGGCTTTTGTTTGATTTTTATTATGTAGGGAAAAAATGTGGTGGTATATATAACCAGACGAACGTCATGTCAAATTAAAAGCATGAAATGAATATTTAGTTCTACAATATTTTAAGCCTATTGGTTGTGTTAATAGAATGAAGAGTAATTATTATTATACTTGCCAGAGAGAACCATAAAGTAAATGAATGTATGTTGAGTTTGACTTTGATTGAATTGATGAGTACAGAGGACATTGTATACAATTCATGCAAAATGCGACTCCACATCTGGATCACGATTGCTAAAATTAAGCTTTAGAATTGATAATGATGATGAAAACAGTATTTAAATTAGAGTCACCTCCACTTTAATTTTAACTTTAATATATAACCAATCCGCTTTGTCTGTATAATTACCCACAGTATGAATAATAGTTTAAATGCTGCACGCAAATGGCAGCGAATAATAATAAAGTTGACATGCTTTTCAAAAAAAATAGAAAGAAAGAAAAAGAGTTTATTTAATTTGTTGAATATTTTTGTCATTTGCTAAAATTTTATTTGAGAGTTTGCCGTCATTCAATTAGTATATATTTATATAATATGCAATAGCTCACGTAACATATATGCTTGTATATGAAAACACAATAGTTTGTTTTATTTTACTACTAACCATTCACCTGTTTTCAATTGGTAGTAAAAGTAAAACATTATTTATTTAGCCTTTAATAGTGAATAACTAAATTAACCTTTGCAGAATGTTAAAATTCTAATCAAATGAGTAGAGAGCATAAGCCAAGCGTGTTGTACAAATTATAATTACAATGAGAGCGGAGGGGAGCCGACAGAGTACATTAAATCTTATTGTAATAATAATAATGTCACAACAATAAAAGAAAAAAACAAGAGTGAGTGTAATAAGATGTTGCTAGTAATAATTGCATAGTAATTGTTTGCATCTGGTTGTTCTGGACTCGGTTGGCTAAAAATAAAACCCCAACAAGTTTGTTGGAGACGTAAAAGAGTAAACGGAGACGCGAAAGGCAATTAAGTGTAGAATTGATGGTAAAAAATACACTCATTAAGCCTAGCTACCTTCATGAGCACAAAAATCCAGCATCCGGTGATTAATCCTGTGGCCAATGACATCAGAATAAAAATGGTTGGATGATGGTTACTTACTTACTTTGCTTAAATTCAGTCTTTCAAAAGCCCATGATTCGAAAATGAAATGCATGGGGGATGGGTAAATTTGCTGGTGCAATACTGTACCATCATCATATTAATGACTTAATACAACATGTCTAACTAATAGAGACAGGTTGCTATTACAAGAAAAGATAGTGGTCTACTAAAATTCCAGAGTCTTTGTGAATCTTTTAAAATTATATCACTCATTACTCTCTTCATAAGCACATCCTTTTACTCGTCCACACCAACTAAAGATAATTGCTAAAAGAAAAAGAAATTGTGCAGACACTAAAAGTACATGTATATATGCTTCTTCGTTTTTGGCTACGCTAATTTTTCTTAAAGTATGACGATGAAAATCTTTAACGCACAAATTAGTTTTAGTGGAGATAAAAGATTTCTAATTTGATACAGCCTTTTTGCAATGTTTTCATCCTTTTGTTATGCAGTAAAACGAAATGAGCGACGTTTAAATCTGTCGCCATTTTGTTGAGTTTAGTCTAAATCGATAGAATAAGCATTTCATTTTTTTTTTATATATATACAACATTGTATGTAGACAATGCTATGCTACTAAATGTCGTGTTGATATTATTAATTGTACGTTTGAACAAAACTTTTTACTTTGTCTAATCGGGGTTTGGCATCTCTGCTACTGAAATGAAACGCAGGTTTAAAATATAAATGTATATATATTTGTCCAACTTTAGCTAAATTACAAGGATCCATTGTAACGGTTTGGTTGCAATTAATTCAAACTCTAGTAATAATAAAATCTATAAAAATAATAATATCCCAAATATTGTCCACTTTATTGATTGTTTGAATATTGAACTGCAGCAATATAGTTGGCCACAGAAAAAATTAAATTATGGTTTGTTATCAGTTAGCGAATCCTGGAAAAGGTTGACAACAACCAATTTAGTGCTCCAATTTTACTTTCCCATCAACCCAAGCTGAAATATATAATCAATGAAAGTGAAATAGAGTTATTATTGTGACCAAACATATAAAGTCATTTGTGTGTATAAACTATAATTTTATGCAATCTCTATCTTTGCAAATGGTCGTTACAATAATAATTTTTTTAAACTAAAATTGGCTGCTGGTTATTGGTTGACTCCTTTGGGTATGTATCTGATGCTTAGTGTTGTGGAACAAAAAGGACAACATAAAAAAAATTGGTGGCACTTGCTCTTTCCCTTTTTGGGTAGTTTCAAAATCAGTGTGGCAATAAATATCTTTCAATTAAATGGCCGTCGTAAAGATAATGAAATCAAACCCAACATTCGTTTGTGAAAAAGCGAGAGAGAGAAAGAGAGCATGTATCTTGTATTTTCCGGTCTAAATGGATCAGTGGATTTGGAAGGGTCGGAATTTCATGGATTGGGTTGGCAATATTTTAAAATTAAATGATTTTTAAACATGGCTTGGGATTTAGGAAATCGTAAATGTGAAACTTTTGTTTGATTGTGAACTGATAGCACATATAAACCGACCGGGTTTCCAATTTATATACCAATCCCATATCTTTGTCTTTATTTGCTTTTTATACATCTCTGTTAAAAAACAGAGAAAAGGGTTCAAAAGCTAAATACATATATATATATATAATAAATAGTTTGTCCTTTTTCTGTGCGTGGTTGGGTGGAACTAGCTCATAAATCAAATGTCGCAAAATGAAATTATTTATATATTGATAAATATAATATGTATTTATGAACAATTTGTTTTTATTTTTTCAGATTTTCATCAAGTGACAATGGATGCCAACAAAATGAGTTTATGAAGAGTTTTACCAATGACGATGTTGATGACGATGGAAGGACTAGAACAGAATATAGGTTAGACCTTGCCGGTCATGGAAGCATTGCCAATCAAGGGCGATGAATCTCAACTATCTTCAGGAAACACACTAGATTCAGGCTCATTTGGAAATTCTTGTCGCTCATTAGGAAACTCATCTGCTGTTGGTAAAGGCTTTCTCCTACCACACCATGTCTCAGATTTGTCCAGACGAGAATTGTTGGACAATGGTCGTTACTGGAAATACCTAAGTGGTGGTGGTGGTGGTGGTGTTGATTGTTCGAATATGGTTCCACAAGAGCCGACCATGGCTGCCAATACCAATGACGGAGTTAGCAAAACTCCCTCACCTTCGAGCACCTCTTTGGCCGGGGTTGGGGAAGAGTCCTCAGTCACAAGGTCAAACAACCCGACTGAAAACAATGTTAAAGAATTTGGGGGTGATGGGGAAGAAGAGTCGCCCAGTAATATCGACAACAATAATAAGCGAGCAAAATCCAGTCCTGCAGTTGACAGTCAGTCAGTGGGTGGGAGCGATGTGGAAGCATTTGATGGAAAGATTGTCTATAATCCTGATGGATCTGCTTGCTACATCATTGAGGATAGTGAAATGAGTGAGGATGATGGGAGTCTTGATATTCCTCATTTCGAAGGCTGTATTGTTGATGGCAAAGGTGTAAGTCTGTCTCAAATCCCTGCCATTCCCCAAATCGCAAATGCGTTCTACGTGAGTCGTAATCCAGCGCTCTACTCTGCGCTGTACGGGCAAGCCTACTCCAACCTGCTAGGACAGGAAAAGAAAATAGTTCCTGATATGCCCGTCATGCACAGTTACAGGGTAATAAGTATTCGTGATAATAAAACTGGTGATACTAATGAGGTGGATGAAGAGAGTGACAACAGCCAGAAGAACAATAAGAAAGCCAGCGAGAGGACAAACGGGACTGCAACGGACAAGGACGCAAACAAAGCTCTCTCTCCTCAAGAGTGCTCATCTGTTCCTATCAAACCTATTCTCATGTGCTTTATTTGTAAACTGTCCTTTGGTTACACCAAGTCCTTTATCGCTCATGCCATGGGCGATCATAATTTGATACTCATTGACCAAGAAAAAGACATTCTCAATCAAAGGAATGTGTCAGCAATCATCCAACCTGTGGGGAAAAACAAGGACCCCACAATATCCTTTCTCGAACCTGTGACCAACAGGGTGACGACGAGTGTCAATCATCAGTCAGTTCCTAGCAGCCGTGCACTTCACCAGTCTACTACTACTACTACTACTAATACCAATAATAATAAGAATAATGATCTTCCACTTTGTACAACAGCAACTTCTCAGTCACTATATCGTACTAACTCTACCCATTCTTCGGATGACAATGCCAACAATATCAAATCGCCCCCACTTAATTCCCCCGACCATCTTCTTTCCTCTCCTCGATTAGCTAGCAGTAGTAGCGACAGACTGAGCAACCCTTCAGCGGGGGGCATGGACTTGACCCGAAAGAGTCCCGGGAGTGGGAGGAGTAGCGCTAGTCCAAACAGCAACCTTAGTCCCGCACCCACCAGTTCCACACCCACTCATCAACAAATCCTCAGCAGTCTAAGTCCCAGTGGATCTCAGTTATCACTCCCCAACAATGGTCCACACAACTACATTACCGGCACTACAATCGGCGTCTGTTCAGAACATATAAATGGGAGGCCAAGTGGAATGAATTGTTTAAAGTGTGACGCTATCTTGAACTCTTCAAGAATGGGGGCCTTGGGCAATCTCCATACAAGAAACTCTTGCAAGACTCTCAAGTGTCCGAAATGCAATTGGCACTACAAATACCAAGAGACTTTGGAAATTCATATGAAGGAAAAACATCCGGATGATGAGACATCATGCATATATTGTCTTACCAAAGCACCACATCCCAAACTCCCAAGGGGAGGGTAAGTTAATCATTAAAATTCAATACAAATTTCACAAAACCCAAGAACTAGAATTTCTCAACTGGTTCATTTTACCCCATGAGTCATGAATTTATGCGAATGAATGGGAGACTGATGTGACATCACTCTCTTCATGATTGGTCACCCCTCTTCAAAAAGTCCCGTCTAAAGGGGGAGGAGTAATTTTTGAATTATTTATGGATTACTTGCCTCCAAACATCCATAAATCAGTATGCAAAGTTTCGTTCAAATCTGAATTTCATAAGCGACGGACTTTGAACCAGTTGAGAAATTCTGGTCCCATACAATTTATTACCAATTTTCAATGGACTAATTGATTTTTTATTTAATTTCAGGAGCTACAATTGTGGTTTTAGACCCTTCAGCTGTCTAGAAAGTGGATTTTTGATATTTTCCTAATTATAGTGCTAATTATTTGCTAATTATTGATGCCTGATAAAAATTTCTTGGATTTTTTCGGCTTTTCGCCCAAGAAAATCGGTTCCGGCTTGATTTATGATTTTTTTTCTCCCAGACACGTTAAATAACCTCCGGACATGTACAGGGGACATGGTTTGAGTGGTCTGGTGGAGATTCAAAATTTACTTAATTTTCCCCGAGGAAAAATTTCAAAAAAGATTCAAAAACGCCCCATTTCTAACACTAATTTCCAGTTCGTGACCTATGTGACCGTTTGACCCATACGGACTATTACGTTGTAGCTAAGGGTCTAATCTACCACCCAGCATTAAAAAATTATCGATAAGTTGCTTATCTGCAGTGTAGCATATTTTTTAGCAAATTCAAAAATAATCGCGGAAAAGTAAGCTACACTGCAGATAAGCAACTTATCGATAATTTTTTAATGCTGGGTGGTAGATTAGACCCTTAGCTACAACTTAATAGTCCGTATGGGTCAAACGGTCACATAGGTCACGAACAGGAAATTGGTCTTGGAAATGGGGCCTTTTGAGATTTTGTGAGATTTTTTACATTTTCCGATCTTAAAATTTCAAATTGTATAAAAATCTCAATTCGCCCCATTTCCAAGACCAATTTCCAGTTCGTGACCTATGTGACCGTTTGACCCATACGGACTATTACGTTGTAGCTTAGGGTCTAATCTATCACACTGCATTAAAAAATTGTCGATAAGTGGCTTATCTGCAGTGTAGCATACTTTTCCGTGATTATTTTTTGAATTTGCTAAAAAATATGCTACACTGCAGATAAGCAACTTATCGAATATTTTTTAATGCAGTGTGATAGATTAGACCCTAAGCTACAAAATAATAGTCCGTATGGGTCAAACGGTCACATAGGTCACGAACTGGAAATTGGTCTTGGAAATGGGGCTTTCGGGCAGTAATATAAAATCGTAAAAAATGGGGACTGAAGCCATTTTTGATTATTTTTCGCCCAGACCAGTTAAACAAGATGTACTGTAGCGTATGTATTTGGATTTTTTATGCTTTTTAGTACCTTGGTGTCAATTCATAATAAGAAAGAAAATCGAATTGCAATTAAAGGTTCAAAGGTTAATTTATTTATTTTTACTGACAAACATTATTTTTAATGGCAATTCAATGTAATCTACTGCGTCTACCTAAAACAATAACTAATTTTCAATGCAACAAAAAATAATAATTATCGGACGAAACGGAAATATTTTAAAATTATTGGTGATAACTAAACTAATTCCAAATCGTCTTCATTTCTTCCTTCACCGAGATCGATATCATCATCACTTTCTGAAGTGTCATCTAGAATAAATATAAATTAATTCGTTATATATATGATATTTGCATTTAAATAATGTACAATAATAATGTACCATCTGTATGAAACTCATCTTCACTAGTGTCATCAGGTTCTTCTACAAAACTTGGCGTCGTGGGATTGCTTCCAATCTGTGCAATTCTAATATGTTCATGCTTCAAGTGGATACATCCCTGAATGTAATGAGGTTTTCCATTAGTAGACATCAAAATATCATGCCCTTCATTGCAATGTAAAGATAGACAAAGAAGGGGTCTATTGGTCATCTTTGCAACTTCAAAAATTTCAAAACGTTCCTCGTCGGTAAGATCAAGGAAAAATGGTCCACGTGCAGTATAGCTCCAGAGAGGTTTCAGTAAAATCTGAGTAGTGTCACTGTTTGAAACAAGATCATACTTTATATTCAGAAAAATTTGCATTGCCGATTCTTTAATTGCAGCTTCTTTTTCTGATGCACATTGAATACGGTGCACGATGTAGCATTGATATTGTTCAAGTCTTTTGCCAATACTGGATACCTTGTGAAGTATTTGATGTGTGTGATAATTAGAGATTTTAATTTCTGCACTGTTTGTGCTTAGTTTCCCAATGTAAATTAAAACCTCTTCTTTTGTGTTTCGAATTCCGTCAAGATAATTTAACAATTCGAATCTTGGAGCGCAACAGATTTCCAATGGTACTAGTATGCAAATATATACAAAATATTTTTGCAGAGAATTATCTTGCTGTTGTTTCCACTTAGTCAGATCTGCTTTATCCATTTTTTGGAAAATGCCAAGGTCTTTATCTTGTTGCAATGGATAGTAATAAGGATTTGGGGTAATTTTTGGAAATATATTTAATTGACTTGATGATGACACTGCACACTCTTCTGGAAATATATCATCTTCTTGTACATCATCCTCTTGATCTTGTTGCGCTTCCACACTATCTGAGAAATAGATTGGAATAGGTTTCTCCCCCAATCTGATTATCCGAATGTCCTGCTTCTGAACATGTAAGCATCCTTGAAGATAATATTCTTTAGAAGTCGTATTTGATACTATAAGGGCGTGTTGATCTTTGCAAGGAAATGAAAGACAAAAAAGTGGTCGGTGTATCATCTTTGCAATTTCAAAAATTTCACGCCGTTCGGTACTGCAAAGTATGCGATAAAAAGGGTCACGAGAAACTTGGGTCCATAATGGCTTGAAGAGGGGTCGTATTATTGCAATGTTGTTCATCAATATGCTGTATTTCCATTCGACAAAGTGTTGGTATGCGGATTCTTTAGATGCAGCTTCGTCTGGAGATTTGCATTGGATGCGATGAATCAAATAACATTCATAATCTGCAAGGTTTTTTCCGATGCTAGAAAACTGGTGTTTCATGTTGTCAGTGTGGTAGTCTGATATTTTGATGTAAGTATTTAAAGTAGTTAGTTTTCCAACATACACAAGCACCTCTTTCCTGCTGCATTTTATACTTTGTAGCCAATCGATAAAGTCGAATCCACTAGTGTTGATGACATCTTTTGGAACCATCAAGCAAAAATAAACGAAAAACTTGCGGTACAGTTGTCGCATCATCCATTTTTCGCATGAGTCAACATTGAGCTTTTGAAATATTTTGATGTCAGGGTCACTAAAACGGTGCAACGGAAAATTTGTCTCGTTCAGCGATGTGCCGGGGAAGTGTAATAAATAATGTTTTTCATGACGAATGAGGTCAGGCATCCACTTGTAGCGAATGGCGCATCTGCTGCATTTAAACCAACCGAGCTCATGAATCTCAGCGACATGGAGAGCAAGTATTTCGTTGCTTATAAATTTCTGGGCACAACTTGCGCACTGGAAAATTCTTGATTCGTGTCTCAAATAATGAGTAACCATGTTATTTACCCAAGGTGTTGTAAAAGTGCAGTCTGGCTCATAGAAACATTTGCACGTGGGAAAAGTGTCTTGATGATAATCCTTAAAATGTTTTGTGACTTGGTTTAAATTTTTAAAGGGCAAAGAACATTCGCTACACTGTACTTTTTCGTAAACTTGCAAGTTCTTAGCGTTGCTCTTCGTTTCTAGAAAGAGTAAATTAAATTGCAAATAACAAAAAGAATTGTATAATTTAATTAACTCCATACCAGAAATTTTCTGACACTTTTTGAAGTGTACAATGATGCTTGTTAAACGCGACATGGTAATTTGACACTTTGAGCAGGAGAAAGATGTTTTTTCCTCTTTTTCCGAATGATGAACAATATCATCATGCTTTAATAACTCATGAGGCGCTTTAAATAGCTGTTGACACTTTGTACAGCTATACTTCCAACCAAGCTGCCAAGGCTGCAGACCGTCGTTTTTCGCTTGGTCGTTTTTTTCTGCAAAATATAAATAATGCATTAATATTTATTGAAGGTAAGTTGTTGCTAATTTTACCTGTTACGTGCGCCTTCAGCTCATGGACATTTAGACTACTTTTGTTTATTGTCTGATAATCGCATAATGTACATTTAATCATGTACCCTGATTTTTCTTCTTCTGACAAATGTTTATTTTTAACATGAGACTGTAGGTGACGTTTATTTCTTGCAATGTAAAGACAACTTTTGCACTTAAATGTTCTCAAAGGAGTAGCCTTGACCATTTTTGATGGCATTTGTTTCTCTTTTTCGTGTCTGTTAATTACATGCCATTTGTATCGAAATTGCCTGGATGTTGCAAAGTTACACTGGCTACACTTAAACTTCTTTGGCTTCGGTGGTGATTTTGCTCTGTTGTCCTCATGATTATTTTCAAAATGTCTCTCTAAATTATGCTTATATTTTGTGCTGTACTGACATTTACTGCAACAAAATTCCTTATGATCTGAAAAAAAATCAATGTAATAAATACTTTTATGGAAATTTTATGGATAATTGAGATAATTGTACCTGGAATCAAAACTTTTTTAACTATCTTCTTTTTACTGGGATTTTTATGGATTCCCTGAATGTGGATTTCCAGATTATGCTTAAAGGAGGCCTCGTAATCACAGTTTGGATAACTGCACTTGAAAATTTTCTTGTGCTTCTTCAATAGTTTTTTGGGATTTTCTGGATCATGATAGCGTTTTACATGATCTTTAAGACGATATGGTTCAATTGCAATAAATGAACACAATTTGCAACTCAGACTTTTTACTTTTGCAATGAATCTTGGGGTGTGTCTGGAAACAGCTTGTAGGGCCCAAACTTCATAACCAATTTGCAAATTTCGGACGTGGTTTGCAATCATATGCCGTTCCAGATGAGGTCCAAAGTTTGTTGCGTAATCACAAGGGTCATAAAGGCACTTTAGCGTGACAATCTTGATAGCTGCAGTTGAAGATGTCGCCTCATTTGGGCAGTTATCTGAATCTGTCGTTATTAAAATAATTTATTAGCTGTTAAATCGCAATTCTAATTTAGTTTTACCTGACATCGTTTTACTTTCCATTGTTGTCCTTTAAATTACAAATGATAACTGCAGATTATCCAGCCATTGAGGGAAAGTAAAAGTTTTTATTTTAACGACAACATTCAAGTACAACAAAAAAGAATTGGCCTGTGACCTATTAATCACACTTTGCAATTTTTGTGAAATTCAAAAAATGAGAGGCAAATGTTGTTCAGGGGAACATGAGATTTGTGATTTATATGCATTTATTATGACACATAAATGGACAGATAAAATATAAATCCTAAAAAGTATAAAATAAATTCTAATCACCGAACCGACCTATTTGGTAAGTATTTGAGAATAGTTATTTTTTAATAGCTCGGTTCCCTATTTCAACCAAAAGTACTAAAAAGCATGAAAAATCCAAATACCTCCGCAGGAAAAAATAGGGACAAATTCAAAAAATAATCACGGAAAAGTATGCTACACTGCAGATAAGCCACTTATCGACAATTTTTTAATGCAGTATGATAGATTAGACCCTTAGCTACAACTTGATAGTCCGTATGGGTCAAACGGTCACATAGGTCACGGACTGGAAATTGGTCTTGGAAATGACATCTTTTTTGGATTTTTTTCATGTTTTTACCAATTTTAACCCCTTAAACCTGATCGGTGAGGTTAATTTTTAACATTTTCAAGAAACAATGTCCCCTTAACACGTTGCAAAAAACAGAATTTGAAAAAGTTGATTCGTTGGGGAGTTATCGTGCAAACGGACGGACATGTCCGATGTAAAATTTAAATATCTAGACCAAGTGTTTATTGCCCGACTTTTAATTATTTGGACAATGTGTTACAATTAATGTAGATTAATTATGAAATCTTAATTTTTAAATTTAAAAGCTTATATCCTAGATATTTAAAACGTTTTATGAAGGATGCTATTAGATATGTTCCCGGATGTCTCAAATTACCCAGCTTAATGATAAAAGTTTTATGATTTTTTAATTTTTAGCTTATCGGTGAAGTTTTATAAGTATACTTATGCTTCAAACGTAATGATTAATTGAGGGGCTAAAGTTAATATAACAATAAAAAAGAGCACTTCGTAGGTTTCTTATAAAAGTCGAAAAACTGGGGTTCTCCCCACCCCCACCATGTTAAAATTGCGAGAAAACGGCGTCGAATGCAAAGTCGCAAATTATGTCAAAATAATGGTCATGAAAACTACTTTCAAAAATTGTATAGTTAGAATTTAGCACCTCG
>JAQIXN010000892.1:0-26333 GCA_034698145.1 Proisotoma minuta | reverse complement strand
TAGAAGAATGTGCGATTTTCAAAAATTTTCTAACAATTTTCTTAATTGTTTTTTAAACTTTACAGTTTATTTTGCCTATTTTTAATTTTCTTAATATAAATAATACCTATGAATTTTATTGGAGAACTTATTGTAACTCGCCAGCGTTAGATGAATTCCACCGCCCAAACTCAAGGAAGTAAACATTTGATCTGCCGCCGCAACCCAAGTCTAAGGAAAATTAATTATAAACTTAAGAATGTACGTATTAGAAACTTTTTTAGTTGTTAACCTCCATGCTCCAAAGATGATTCACGGCTCCTTCAGCTTCAAAAGTAATGAAATATTTGAGGCCTTTAAGTCCCCCGGGAATCGCAATCCCTCGGTAGATTAACACAAACTACAAAAAGACGCGACAAAATTGAAATTTAAGCATGCCGTTGAGAAATCTAACATGGAGTTGAAAAGATTCGTTAGATGGAGTTGCTAAAACATTGGAACCGTAAAAGATTACAAAACGTTTGAAACACTAACTGACACTAAGTAAAGGTAAAATTAAGTTTTGTTGGATAGCATCTACACAGGTTTCAATTCAAGCTATAAATAAGTTATATATAAATTACCAGTGCAAAATATGGGGCACAAACAGTAAACCAAATTCCTTTTCCTATTACAGACAAATGCCAAAAGATAAAAATAACCTCACAATTCAGTTTTACATTTAATTCACCTGAGAATCGAAGTCCTCTGCGAATAAATACGTAAAATACGAGATGAATAATGAGCAAGTAAATGGCCAGCTCCCAATCCGGATATCTGAGCCAATATCAACACGTTTTTATTTGAAGGTAATTTGAGAAAGAACTTGACAATAAAATTATTAAAAATTACCCCAGTCCTTCTGTGTCGTTATATCCAAGTCCAAAAGTTCCATTTTTTCCATTCCATTCAATGTGTTTTTCTGCAAAGTCCTTGTTGTACACAGACTTCCATCGACGCTGAACACGACCCCTGCAAATATTCCAGTAAAATTATAAACAAACCAAAGTTGGAAATTTGGAAAACAACTAACGTCATTTTCAGGTCATAGACACAGAATAAAAATGGAAAACAGATAAAACAGGCCAAGATATTCAGACAGAAAACATTAACAACAGACATGAAAATATAAAACATGTAAATTCAGAAGAACCATCACAGATAAACGGGGAATACCTAAAGTATTCGGATCCTGCCCTCAGTTCGTTTTTCTTGACGTCGACGTGCTCGAAATCTGGGGGAATGTCGCGACAGGTTTTTGTATTCCACGGGTTTTGGCATCCGATCCACGGGAGTCGTGCGTTGACGAATGACATGAAGCAGTAGTGAAGGGACCACGTCAAAAACACATTGTTATGGAAGGCCACCATCAACGGCAATATCGATTGCACCCATCCAACGCCTTAAGGGCAGAAAATTTGTAAAATTGTACGGTTTTGGAGTGAATATAAAGCTTAAAGTGTGGAAAACCAGATGAAATTCTGCTGGATGGGTTTGCGGATACGTTAAGTAGAATTAAACAAACGATTAAAAATTAAGGAAAATTAGGAAACATTATTAGACTGTTTCCATTCCTAATTGTAATGGTTTAAAATGTGAAAAACCCTCTGCAGGGTGATAGTTAGGTGAATTACGAAGTGTAAATGGTAAATGCGCGAGAATTGAAAACTTGGTAAAGTTGGTAAATACGCTTTTGAGCAAAAACGCTTTTTAGATAGCTTTGATAAACAAAATTTCCACTCTTTTTGTGCCCACCTCGTAGAATGGGGATGAGTCGTGTCCAGAACTTGATCATTCCGGCCTGAACGAACTGTCCGATGAGGACCTCAAGATAGAGAAGGGGCACGGCAACCACGATCAGGAAGAAGCAGTATACGATCAAAAATGCCAGACCGCCGTGTGCGAAACAGAGGTAGGGGAAACGGTAAATGTTCGACAAACCTACAGCAAAACCAACCTGAAATTTAATGAAAATTGGTGCTTGGGAGACAGTAGCGGAAAACGAACAAACACGCCACTGCAGTGATGCATATAAATGCATACCATGGATAGGATGCAGTTGTACTTGTCCTCCCAATGTGGTCGTCCTTTGTCGCTGTAAAGTTGTCCAGGAACGAAATCCTCGTCTAATTCGTATCTGTCAGGGTCTTCCTTAATCTTCACCGTCGCCCCACTGGCCGAACGCCCAAGGGTCTGTCCTTTGTCCAACACGCTCCCAGAATTTGAAGGGACCAAAGAGACCACCGACTTTGTCACTTCCACTAAAAGACAGAAAATGAGACAATTTTAAACAATTTTAGATTAAATTTCGAACATCAAATTCCTCTAGATGACGTCGTGATTTAAAAAATATTAGCAAATTGATCTAATATGTAAAAACGACTCCATTTAAAAAAAAATACAAATTGCGAATGGTTTCGCTTTGTCAAACTTAGCACCATTTGTCGCCCAATACATACCGGCATCTGAAGACTTTCCCGGGGCATTTTTTGGAGCAATTTCGGGGGCTGGAGGCTCGGGCATTGTGCTCATCCTAGTCGGATCTTTTGGCGGCATTGCCGAAGGCCGGGGCACTTTTCCGGCATTTTGCCCAGCTTCAGGGGTGACCGCCGCATTAGTATTCCCACCTCCTAGAGAAAGCAGGGATTTTATTGCATTCATTTTTATAAGTTTTCCAAAATTTTATGAAAATATCTAAAGACAGTACAACTTTGAAATTAAAAACTGGTTTAGTAAATCCCAGGAAACTTTTATTAACTTCCCTATAAAAATATTTTGTACATTTTTCACACCGGAATGCTGCCACTTTTGAGAAATTCTAAGAAATAGCTAGTAAATTATATGTGTTGAGTATTAAATTTTACAACTTTTAGGTAGAAAAAAACACAATTTTAGACGGTTAAGGTGCAAAAATTGAAAAAAAATCGTTCGAGGAAATTGAGAAAATCTTTTAAAAATTGTTTAGGTTGAAAAATAAATTTACATGGGCAAAATTTCTCAAATATCGAGAAAAAATCGCCTCATTTAGGCTAAAATCGGTTATTTTATATGCATTTTGTTAACTTTCACAGACCCCAACAAGTTTAAAATGCAAAAAGTGTTTCAAAAATCAAAGAAATCTCCAGGAAATTGATATTTCTAAAATTCAAGGCTAAAATTATTATTTTCAGATTTTTGAAGATTTCTTTGACATGCCAGACAGTTGAAAAACTTTTGCCATTTTTTAGTTAGAAAAATACATTTTCCAAACTTTGAAGTTCATCTTAGACACACAAATACCAACATGTCGATTTTCAAAGATTTCTTCGACTTTTGACCCGTTTTGAGAATTAATTAATTAATAATTCATTTATAACTTTTAAACTTAAATGCTCGAAAATGGCCAAAAATGGAATAAATATCCAATATTCGACAATTCTAAGATTAAAATTAGTTCCTTTACATTTTTAGGTAGAAAAATACACTTTAAGAGTTTACAACAACAAATGTTCAATTTTTAACATATTTAAACAGTTGACTATGAGTATTAAGTATTAGATTACAGTTTAGTTTTATGGTCTTTTAGCTAGCTAAATAACAAGATACAATTTCACAATACTGTTAACGTGGTTTATCTGGACGACGCGAGGTATGAAGAGACGTACATTGTGGCCATGAGGCCCACACAAAGACCGGACCATAACAATGCCCGCGGGATCCCATCATTCTCGTCCACCTGAGGGTAGTGCTCGACTAGATTTTCCTAAAAAATTAGAGATAATGGTCATCTTCAAAAATATACAACCTAAATGAACTGCATCTATTTTTTATGACAGACAGACACTCTGGCTGTATAATGTAGCTAAAATACCGGAAGTTTGCAATGTTCTAGGAAGAGTTGGCAGAAAATATTCGAACAATAAATTCATCAAAATACAATTTCAGTCATCTGTCTGTCTCACAAACGCTAAAAGTTTGAGCCTCTAACTCAATTAGCCAGCGTTTAAAACTCACCCATCCGCCCTGAGATCTCACAAATGGTATTAGTTGTTTGGTAACATAAGAAGCTAAGTATTGAATTATGGAATCAACATGCTCCTGGTCCTGAAAATATAGTCCAAAATTTCTTCACGTCATGTCCACTGACGAATAATCTCTAAATTAGAGACTCAATTGTAGAAGTACCTCTCGATATTCCTGTGCTAGACGAACAGCGAAGGCAAACAGACTGATAATTCTCCCCCAAGTTACGTTCAAATGACCAGACTCGCTCGCCTACAACAATTGAACAACAATTAAAATTAAACTACGACATCTAACATAAGATCTAGGCTACAAAATTTGTAGTAAAAATTCCGGATTTTGATCATTTTCTACCGTAAATCGATTTGAATTTAGAAAAGCATCCAAATCTCAAATTCCAACTCCTGCCCCAAAATTTTAAAAAGAGCTCAAAAATCAATTTTCTACAACAATGAATTCAATTTGCTTACATCTAAAGAATCTTGTTTGAAACAAAGTAGAACCCGAAAATTCCTAATTTCAAAGCTTTTTTTCTTAATAATTCTAAAAATCAGACTCCATATAGTCCAAATATTCAAAAGAACCCAGAATCACCTCATATATCGATTAAAGTTAAATAAAATAATTCACTAAATATGGAAATGTAATATAGAAACTTTAAACCATATTACGATCATTTTTCATTTTAAAAATCTCCATTCGGGTCCCCCATTTAAAAAAAAAATCCAAATATTAGTCGAAACAGTGATTACTTGAACTGCTCTCATCAAGTAACTTTGTTTACCTCGAACATTTCATTAGCGATACAACAGAAGATGTGGTAGTGGTTGACGGGCGTCCTACTGACCATTCCATTGAAAAGAATGGAGTGCTTTACCAACAGCTCGCAGATACAGGAAGATAATGAATTATAAACTTCGTCCTTGCTCCCTGAAGGGACCGTCGCATCCAGACCCAACTCTTGAATTAGTAAATAACTTAACTGTTGCCCTGAAAAAGAAACAATTTAGAGCAATGATTCTCATCATTTGGGTCATACTGTGACATTCGTCAATGTGAATTCGTGAAAATCTTTGTCCTAAAGAACAATTACAGTAATTACCTTTTGCAACAAGAGGATCCTGTTCTTCCGTTTGAGTAGCAATTGTCCTTGAATGTTTTACTCCGTTCTCTCTCCGCTTCTTACCCACCATTGTTAACAAATTTGACAGAAATCCGCCTAAACAACCAGAACAACAATTAATACATTCTTACAAACATTTGTAGACGCCGTGCAGCAAATGCATTATTTTCTAGCTTAAATCCGTCCCATAATAACTTACCATCTTCTTCGATTTCGTCGGCGTCGCCGTCCCCAAAGGGTCCTGCACCGAGTCCAGCGCCATTGTTGTTAACAATGGCTGCTCCATCTACGGCGTCGCCATCCGTCTGCGTCCCCTCTTCCTCTGGCATTTAATAATTAACTAACTAGCTTAATAATTAACTAAAAATATCTAAGAAATAATTAAAACTTCAAAAGTCCAAAGGATTCCTTTCAAAGGAATTTTTAAAATGAATGAAAAACTTTTTCTCAAATTCCAGGCATAATTTTGCGGTAAACGGAATCGCGGTCTTTCTTGTTTTCTCTTTCTTTTGTTTTCTTTAATTTTTTGTTTGTTTTAAAACCACACCCACTTTCGCTACATGTCGTCGGCGACAGAACCCGCGCCAGAAGTGATGGAGATAGAAAATTGCCGACAATCGTCGTCGTCGAAAGACGGTGAAGAAAGTACATCAGATGTGGAGATGCCGATTTTAATTCCACAGCAGTTGCCACCCCCATCAACTCCCACCACACCGAGCTCGGCGATGACGACAACTCCAGGTTCGTCCCTTAACACGCCCAACACAACTAAAAAGAGGAAAAGGGATAAGCTTACGCCGGATGAGAGAGCTAACAGGGAAAGGGTGAGTCCATATACAGATTTCCTGTCACAAAAAGTAGAAAGGAGAAAATGCAAAATTCAAGCAATTTTTAACCAAATTCAAAAATATGGATTATTAAAATTCGTACAGAATTTATCTATAAATTCAAATCAGTTTATTTTTAAAAATTTATAAGATGATCAAAATTCAAACAATAAGAAAAAATATGTATTCAAAATTATCCAAATCTAAACTTTAAATAAAATAAAATTTTAAACAATTTTCTCGTAAAATTTTGAAGAAACATTTGATTTATTTATCCGAAATAATGAAATTTTCTCCAAATGTAGTAATTTCTAATAGTTTAAAAAAAAATATTGTAGGAACGAGCAGACAAACGCCAGAAACTTGAAGAAGAACGAGTGCGCAAAGAAGAAGAAAAGCGCAAAAGGGAAGCCGAGCGAGCCGAAAAGGCCCGAGCCAAAGAAGCCGAACGACTAGCAAAAGAAGCGGAGCGACTCGCGAAAGAAGCAGAACGAGCGGAAAAGGCGCGGCAAAAGGAAGCTGAACGTTTAGAGCGAGAGAAAGTAAAAGAATCAGAACGGGTCGCGAAAGAAACCGAACGACTCAAAAAAGAAGCTGAGCTCGCCAAGCGGTCAGAAGAAAAGCGTGCCAAAGAAGCAGAAGAATTGGCTAAAAAAGCAAAAGAAGAAGAGAAAAAAGCGAAGCAAGCAAATTTTTTCACACAATTCTTTTCTAAATCTCCTGCCTCTACGCACAAACCACCAAAAGTTTTAGATGTTAATGCCACAAAGAATGTAAATACAGCGTCGGCTTCCGAAAGCTTGAACTTAAGCGACAAGGAAAATGACGATTCGTCCTCCGCGACGGCTCCGGCTGCAATGGCGACTACCTCGGCAGTGTCTGAAGGGGTCAAAGGAGGGAAAATAGAAGGGGACATAGAGTTTGATGATACTGCCGAGCTGCAAATAGTTTTAGTTAAGAAAATTGAAGGTAAGAGTCCAGTAAGATGATATTACTAGAAAAGGTCGATTTTTAAGAAATTTTGAAAAACAATACAAATACTTTTGACTCAAAAATTAATTCACCTTCATTAGAATTCAGATTTTGCAAAATGTTTTCCGACCACGGTTAAATCTAGGTTAAGATATACTAAAATTTTGAATTTTTATCTCAAATATTTCAACCTCTGAAAGTAGAAAACATTCTCCAAAATAGCTCTTAATATTACATGGCTTCTCAAAGGAACTAATTTTCCCTCTGATTACAGGTAAAAAGTTTAGTCCGATGCCATTCCAAATAAAGAAAGACATGGCCGTGGCGCCTCTCCTTCGGCGTGATGCGCTGAACTTTGATGAGCGGCAATTTTTAGAAAAAATCTGGTCGCAAGAAACCCATTCCTTAGAAAATTATCCTAAATGGGGCAAAGTAAAGCGGCGGTCAGGGCGGACAACTGTGAGCCGGGACCCTGGTGACGAAGAGGAAAACGAAGTGACGCTGCTGATGGAAGACCTTCGACCTTCCTTGCCAAAAAATTGTAAACGATGGAGGATGAAACTTCTCCAGTTTAGCGAAAACCGGCGACCTGCTTATTGGGGAACATGTAAAAAACCAACAACGGCCGTGAGAGCAAGAAAGCCATGGGCGCAGGAAGAGGTGGGCATTTTTATTTATAGAATCTTTCCATTCCATTGGGAAGGGAGGGTCTGTCTGGCTCTAATTCTGTTTTTGTAATAGCGTCATTTGGCTAGAAAAATGGTCGATTTTTTTTTAGTTTTTCTATTTTCTATAATCAATGTTCGATAAAAAAAATGCTTAAATGCTGCTGCTGTGCTTACTGTACAGTAAATATTCTACATAGAATGTGCCCGAATCAATCAATATTTTTCCCCTATCTTTATTTATTTTTTACATTCTTTCTCTATTGCAGGAGATAGACTACGAGTTTGATTCTGATGACGAATGGGAAGATGAACCAGAGGACGCGGAGGAAATAGAAAATTCAGACGGCGTAAGCAGCAATTAAATTAATTGTTAGTTAAACATATTAACTATTACTTTTTCTCTTAGGAGGAAGATCCGCCAGAGACGGTTGATGGAGAGCCGGTGGATGAGGAGGATGAAGAGGGGTGGATGGTCCCTCACGGCTATCTCTCAGACTCCGAACGGAATGCGGACGAAGGGGAACAGGATCTGGATCTCATCAAAATCAAAGAAAAGGAATTCTTCAACTCCCTTAAAGAACAAGTCAAGGTATATTAATAATAATATCAGATTCAATCGGTCATTTACCTTTTTTGGTTACATATAGAGAGGTTAAAATTTAATTATAATTTAGTTAAATTAATAATTAATAATTTACTTTAATTTATTGACATTTGAAACATATTTTTGGTGTATTTTTTCATTTAATTTTATCTGTCAATTTTAAAATAACGTTTGAAACACTTTTTGTCAGCTGAAGTAGAATAAGTCACAAAATATTAATATAATCCTTATAATCCTCTTTCTCTCGTTCAAGATGGGACTGCCTGTAATCCAAACCAACAAATTGTCCACATTCGCCACAGTTTTCCCTCCAGAAATGACCCGGAAGGTTCGCCGAAGTCAACGGGAGCGAAAAGAGACTAAAGAATCAAAATATCCTCCACCTTCTGGCGGCGGCTTGCTGTCACTTGCATTTCCATCTGATGACGAATCGGATGACGAAAGTTGGAACATAGAAAATGGGGAAAAAAATCTAAGGGAAAAACAATCAGAAACTGACGAAAACTCGTCATCTGAGTCGAATTCGGATTCCGATGATTCTGAAGATTCATCATCCGATGGAGAAGACGAAGGTTCGGAAGTTGAAGAAGAAATTGGTTCAAAAGACGGGGAAGAAGGCTTTGAAAATGAAAGAGAAAAAAACGAAGGTTTCAGAAGCTGAAGAAATCGACAAGGATGTGGAATTGGAGGATTTTGAAACGTCAGCATAGATTTTCCTAATTGTGATAGAATTTATAATTGAAATGTAATTTGGATTTAGAACACTAATTTAAATTGAAAGCTTTTGGGAGTTTTTAACAATTTTCGTTGAAGCAAATTTTGTAAAACATTGTTTGAATTTGAAATTAGAAATTTTAGTCATTATTTATGCGAACTCCGTTTTATATCGTATTGTCTCACAATTTGCTTCAAACCCAATATTTTTTTAAATTTTAATCCAAACCTTCAACTAAAAATTGTCAAATGCTTCCAAAATTAGACATCCATGTGAAAGTTGTGTCCTAAATCCGAAATGTGGATGAATTATTGAAGACTTTTCTTGTTTTTAATTTGTGATAGAACTTTGTATATTAACTGAAAAAGTGATTGCGTGCCTTATTCGTTGTATTGGAACATTTCCCATCATAAATAAATTCCCTCCTCAAATTAAATTATCTTAAGCTAGAACTTTTATTATTCTAGAACGTCTGAAAATAAACTAAACGTGCGTGCAGCTTTTGATTGACTACAATATGATAACGAAATGTCTATTATATGTCCTTATTTGTGTTTGTCTGTCCGGAGCTTGACGTAAAGAATTCCACTTTTCATTCAAAAGAGTATATTTTTAAAAAATAGCTTTTGAAATATTTAGGTCAAAACATCATAAAAACGCCACAAAAGGCCAAATATCTGCTTTATTAACTTCCTACTAAAAAACGCCTGTCGTAAAACTATCTCAAATCACGCATTTTGTCGTCTCATTCTTGACTTGCAATAATTAATTCCCCAGAGGAGTTTTCACCACCTTATTGCATTCGTTTACTCCAAAGTTATGGATTGTAGGAAAAGTAATTTTGCTAAAAGGACAAATCTTTAGTTTGCGGTATGTGATGGGGAAGGATGGATCTTAAACTACTTTTGCAAATCATGGCAGTTTGTGTTGTGGGATTTTTATTTGTTGTCATTGTAAGTACTAAATACAATTTAGTAACATTCACTATACAAATTAAATATATATTCATACTAGTTTCTCCAAAAATCGAGATTAAAGTAAATGCCTCCTTGTTTATTTCTCTAGTTAAAAAATAACAACTTTTAATTTAATTGGTTAATTTTGAAAAAACGGCCTTGTTCTTGTAAAAAAAAGGTCTTGTAGTAAATTTACAATCTCTACATTGAAAATGAAAAATGTCAAAAAAATACACAACAACAATTAACAAGTTACACTTAAATTTGGACGTATTTTCAGATGATTGTGATTCTGCAGCTGCTGGTAAACGGTGACCCTGAGCGATACAAGAAGGACTGACAGTTGCCAATTAACAATTGATCATTGGGCTTTTGTTTTCGGTTTTGTGCTTCCGCCTCCAAGAATTTTCTTACGCTGGGCGAACATGTGGCAATACAACTGTGGAAATACTGCAACAAATAAGTTAAAAAAAAATTAGACTGGAAAACATTGCAAAGTGAAAATCTATTGGAAAACTGGGATTATCGTGTTGGAAAAACGAAATTTTACTAAAAAATTAACAAACTAATAAAATGGAGAGAAAGACAATTTTTAATAATGTGAAAACGTTTTTCAATGAATTTTTCTTTTTCTTAGGAAGTCTTTCAATTTTTTATCGAAAACGTGTTTTTGCAGAAAACTAGTGTTTAAGAAAAAACAGGGTTGAAGTATGAAATAAAAACCTAATTTTCAGCAATATTCCGTAACTTACTGGGAATGTAAGAGAGCATGACGAGTATCATTGCGTATTGGTAGTCAAAGGTGAAGTTGAGGGCATTGGGCATTTGGTAGGTCCAAAGTCCCTTTTGTTTGATATAGTCCAAGGCGTAGTACATGCAAATCAATTCCCCACTAATCCCTATCGGGTACATCAGAATGAAAAACGTGTACCTGCAAAACAACAACAACAATTAAGCAACAGTAACATGCAACGCTCGACATGACAAAAACAGAAAAATTATTTGGTTTAGGACCAATAAAATACTAAAATAACTAAATAAGATTTGGTCTCTTAAAAATTCATACATATTAGCCAAAGAACTTAAACTTATCTCCAAAATCTGCCTCAAACTTCAAAAAACAAAAGTGTCACATATTGATCCAACTTAAGACATTCCAAGGAATCCTTGGCAAGAATGGATCAAAGTTGAAAATCTATAAAAATCTTAAATCCGATTAAAAATCCAAAGAAAAAAAAAACAACACTTGAACAATTTACAAACAAACTATACTTAAGAACCCTAAAAGTCCCCAGACCAATTAAAATTAATCATTTGTATCCAAGCTTTTTCAATGTTTACCTGAACCATACGAGAATGCTTGAGGCTCCGAGTAAGTTGAGAAAGTAGTATCCGTAGCGGATGATTTCCGTGATGTCCCAGGCGAACATGAGTAAGGGGACGCCCCAACAAGACGCCGAAGGCGGCGACACCTCCAACACGCACCACAACACAAACACACGACTCATCACCTGTCACAATAAGCCATTAACGCCAACGATAAATTTTCGAATAATTGGAAACTGACCTGGAAGAATGTGAGAAAAACGTTGGACTTTACGAGACCCACTGCGGCGTGGACGACCTGCAAATTAAATTGTTAACAATTAATTGTACAAAATGCAAGTCTATTTAGATTTGGCCAATTTTGAATCGAGTATGGAGCAATCGAAACAATTTCGGGACAAACAGACTAACGAGTTGTGTTAAATTAGGATTTTGAGTAATTGGCGTTTGAAAGATTTCGTTTGGGTTCCAAATTTTGGGATTGATTTTTATTTAAAATACCTCCATAAGCGCCGCAGTCTGGAATATTTTGAGAGGGAGTTGTACTGTGGGCCAAATTTTAGAATAGTCATTCCTCTGTCCCCAGGCTAAAAACAAGACGTAGCCCCATCCTAACGTTAGTGCCAAATTGTATCCCAACAGATAAGCTTTCGCTAACATGTCGACAAGATTTGCGATTTTCGACAAACTTAAAATTTTCAACTCCTTAAGTTAATTAATTCAACAGATTGTGCTCGTCGTCGTTCAAAAAAACTGCCCACTTGGATTTTTTCGGTGCCGGCTCTAGAGTTTGTCCTTGTTCTTCGAACTCTTTTGACTCGAAATCTTGTTCGAATTCTCCTTCAAGTTGTTCTTTGAATTGTTCTTGTTCTTCAACAATTCCAACTGCCGATTGCAATTGTTCCAATTTTCCTCTCGCTTCGTTCAACTTTTGACAAATTTGCCGACACTCGGCGCCGTTTCCACTCCCAAATTCCTGCATACAACAAATTTAATAAACACTAACTTGACTCAAAAATGTCGCAAGTTATTACCTGAGTCAGAGTCTGCTTCGTTCCGCAAATTTTGCACTCCCACTTTTTGGCCTTTTTAACGAGATGTACCTGTAATTAATTAGTGTGAGAAAATTACACAATTTAATCCCTAATTAAAAAAATACCTGGAAAGCTTTGCAGTGAACACAGAGAAGGACGTGGTTAGACTGCGGAGCCATTAACAGACATCACACCACATAAAACAAAGGGCAAAGGTCAAGGCTATTAACTGATTGTGTTATTACGGGAAAAAATAATTATCAGATGCAAAACTTGCAAAAGTCGTAAAACCAGTTTGAGTAAAGTTTGAAGTTTGCCCCAAGCTGAAACTTGCTGAAAGCCGAAGCTTATGAAAATTTTCATGAAAATCCTTGAAAATTACGAAAGTGAGTGTGGTTTTAGGTTTTTGTATGTGAAGATGGAATGATTAATATATATGCTTAAAATTACAAACAATTGTGGGGAAAAGTCTAAAAACCGAACATCAAAAAATGGCGACTGGCAAAATTGCAAACAATTTGAAGAATTTTGTCGATACGAATTTTGATGTTTGATGGCAGTTTTTAATAAAAACTTTTTATAGTTTGATGGCAATGGCAAAAATGAAGGAGAACGCCAAAAAATCCCAAAAAAATGCAAATACTCTAAAATGTCCAAATTCAAGATGCAAGATAATTAAGATTCGCTTCAGGAAAATGTTGAAAACTGCCAAAAAATGTTTTAAAAAGCTAAAGAAATCCTCCATCAAGCCATTATAACCCAAAGTTGCTCCCAATTGTCGCAGTAGGTATAGTCTTTGTCGCTAAATGCCAAATAATTTGGTTTGGATCATTAAATTTCGACGACGCCAATTTCCCTGTCAACGAGATTTTTCAACGATGCTTTCCAAAAAGCAGCAAAGTAATAAAATTAATTCCTTTTTCTCAATTCTAAAAAGAATTGTATTCAAAATTAGGGCATTCAATTTTGACATTCAATGGCATCTGATCGCGTAAGTTCAATTACCGCCACAAGTACCGTAAGTCCTGCTCCGAATAATGGACGAGGGACTACCGTCACCTTGTCTGCCGTCGCCATTCACCCTTCTGCCAACTGGACACTGACGTTTGAGGGACAGCCGGAGGAAGAACAATCCGAGAGGTAAGCTAATTGTCCCAAGCGGACAAACAACTTTTAATTGTTATTTCTTCCAGAACTTTTCCACAAAGAGATCCCTTTAATTTTGCCTCTGTTTTTGGACCGTAAGTCACATTAATTGCTCTTATACAATGTTCATAAGATTGTTCTTAAATTCAGAAGTATTGGGGGAAATGGGGGACAGGGAGATGGATGTCCAGTTCCAGTGACGTTCTGCGGCCCAGGGCCTGACGATTGTCCCAAACCGAAAAAGGCCGAAGCGCCTAAAAAGGCCAAATCCCCACCTCCACCTCCAAAAGAAAAACCGAAGCCTCCGCCTTTGCCAAAGAAAGGATGCACAAAGCCGGCGAAGCCTGAACCCAAAAAGCCTGAAGCCAAGAAGCCTGAAGCTAAGAAACCTAAACCTGCGCCAAAAGAGGAATCCAAACTCAAAGAAAAGCCGAAATCTACGAAAAAGACTAAGCCTGCGCCAAGCGGGGGCGGGTGTTGTCCTCCACCTGAAGACTCATGTGACGACAAGCCGAAAAAAGGCAAGTCAAAGTCGAAAGACAACAAGCCCAAGACAAGACGAAGTCAGAAGCGGAAGCAGAGCAAGACGAAAACAAAAAAATCCAAACCAAAACGTTCTAAAAAGGATTGCAAGTGCCCAAGTACCAAAAAGACCAAAGACAAATCCAAAATATCCAAATCTAAGAAGAGCAAAAAGTGCGATGAGAATTCCCTCAAAAGGACTCCAACAGCTTACATATTGTTTGCAGCTTACATGTTACGGGTATTTTAATATTGATTACTACAATACAATTAGTTTGGTGTTCGTCCGTCTGTTAACGTTAAATTTTGAGCTAACGACCTGAAATTTCATTTGTAATGCAACTTTGAATGCTCATTAGGCGTAGGTTTTAAGCTAAGAGCCCTTTATCTCATGGTCAAAGGTCAAATTATCTTGGAATCTCGTGGATGGACCAACGCTCTATTTGAAATTCGAATAATTCTTTAAAATGTTCTCTTTAGAACCGCCGTGATGGTGCGAGTGTGACTGAGGTGACGAGAGAGGCTGGGGCGCGATGGCGATGCATGACTGAGGAACAGCGCCGCCCATACATTGAGCGAGCAGCGGCATTGAAAGCCCAGAGGGACCGGGATGCGGCAGCAACAACTCGACGCAAGCGCAATCGAAGTCAAAGTCCTTCATAATTGATGTACACAATTACTAAAAAAATTGCAATCATATGAAAACTAATTTTGTATAAAAAAATTTCTGTAAAATGAAAACTACGAAAACTGATGGAATGAATAAATATTAAAAGGTAAAATTAGGAAAATTATAAAATATCGTTGGAAAATACTACCCACAATTTGCAAAAATACCTTCTAACAATAATTCAAAAACTTTTTAAAATCCTTTAAAAACTCAATCCTTTAAAATCAATAAAAGTGTAAAAAAAAAATGTATAATAAAAGCTTTGCTTAATTGAACTCTGTTACAAATTGACTATTTATTTTTCAATTAACAATATAATCTTAATTAATTATTTTCTAAACACTCTCCAACTTCAAATCGGACGAAATCCAAAATTTCTATTCCATTTGATGCCACAAATTCCCTCACGCTGAATTCAGGCTCTAGCAAAAATTCTTGATCTAGTAGATTAGTTTCATCTTCCGCGCTTGCACCGCCGACATGACCAATTTCGGCGTCGGCGTCAGCATTGCCGTCTGTGCCTTCAATTGGTACTGGCTTGGACTCTTGAATCTCTTGATCAATTTTTGATTTCGGCGTAGCATCCATGCTTCCAATTTCAAGGGGATTCATTCCCACAATATGCTGACAGATTTGACGGGCTGCTTCTGCGAGCTTGACGTCGCCGGAATGGGTGTCAAGTCGTTTATAGGCGAGAAGGACACCAAATTTTCCAAGTTGTATGGCTTCAGCACTTGCGCCTGGCGATGGAGCAGGGTGAGTGTAACCAGAGAGGAAAATTGGAGCTGAGGCGCGAAGCAATAGTCCGCGGCGACTTTTAATGTTTTCACCAATATCTCCAATTGCCAGCGCGATTTCATCGGCGGCAGAGTGAGAGCCAAGTTTAAGTTGACCAAGTTCAGAGTCGTTTAGGGGGAGCTAAAAGAGGAGAAAGAAAAGAACAACAACTGTAAATGGATGTAATCAAGTGGCGTTACAAAATTAATATCCAAAAATTCCAAAGAAAGAACCTCGAAAATATTTATAAAATGTGTCCCTCACTTTGAATAAACTGTCGCTTTGACTTGACGTTGGTGAATTGTAAGCCGCATTTGTCACTTTTTGGACAAGGGCCTGGAATTTCTTGTTTCGGGCGACGAAATCCGTTTCGCAGTTGAGTTCCAAAATGACTGCATTTGAAGGGGAGGCGAGGACGGAGACCAGCCCTTGCGCCGTCGCCCGACCCTGCAGCTTTGTCGCCTTCTCCCAACCATGCGTCTGCGCTTCCAGCCTCAGCCATTTCTCGGCCTGCGGAACAAGTTTACAAACAGAAATTAGAAGTTTAAAGTGACGAGGAAAAAGGCCCAAAATTGTTTTCGAAAACTTGAATCTTAAAAATTTTAAGTTAAAATTCACACCAAAATGCCTTCAAATCATTCAAAAACTTTCTAAATCACTCCTTAGTCATTTGAATCTTCCCAATACTTCCCATTTCGCGTTGGCGTTAAAAACTTACAGCTTGGATATCATTTTGATGTTTTTGGAGCGCTTCTTTACAGCGCGAGAAAGAGTAGCCGGTAGATTTCCGCAATTTTGCGAGGGTGCTCTTGTCACTAGTTGCTGTAGCGGGCGCAGATTTAGGCGCGGTGGCTGCCGCCGACGAGGATCCCGCGCTGTACGAAATTAGACGACGAAATATCGCTGTGTTTGACCGCATGACCAATTTTGGGATTGGAATGGGCTGATGAAATTATGGGCCAGGTTCAAAATAAGCGGTGAACAAAGTTTGAGACGTTCCATTTTTTTCATGTCGTTGACGATAATTTACCGACGCGAGTCTTTGTCAGAGTACATGGACATGGTCATTTTAAATTAGCTTCTTTCTTAAGCTATAAATTTTAATTAAAAATTACCCTACCTCCGCTTCTTTCTGGGATAATTATATCTTGTGCCCCTGAGTCAGGGGCCCTGACCATTTCTCAAAATTATGTTTGGGCCTTCAGAATGCCTTTCTACTGGAAACCTTTTACCATTTTTGTCATAGTCCGTTGATCGCATTATTCAATGTTGGACCCTGTGTCCCAATCCAAGGCTATTATATATCGCCGATTCGCCGAAAATCTTTTGAGGTTCAATTAACCCTTACAATTTGTAAAAGCACTTCAATCTTCTTCCATCAAACTTTATGAAAAACGAATTCAAATGACGCCATTTGATTACACTCATTTGCAATTCAATTGCTCAAATAATTGTTTAATATTAATGCAAGCCGCTAAAATAACAATTAGCCCAATTATCTTTTGTCGTTTGAAAACCATTATTATCATTTGCAATTTCGATTATACATACCATGATGGTATTACCATCAACTAACTATGGGCATGATACATGAACATGGCGACTCGTCACTCGTCATTGACAAGTGACGATGACTGTCAAGTTTTGCATGCGATGCTAAACTCTCTCGAGTTTTCCCGAGTTTGGACTTTTTATCCATTGCAATATCAACAGATATAGACAATTTAAAGACAAACTGCTATATAATTTAGTCCACAAAAAATTCAATGTCAAGAGCAATGTACAAATATTACATCACAAGCTTTAACAAAAGTTGTCTGTGTTTTAGCTTTTCCATCATTTCAAAATTTGAAATTCAAATCACAAAATCATGAGAGAATGAGTAATACCAATTAGAAAAAAAACTCGTTCCCTAGTAGGGAACGAGTTTTTTTGAGATTAGGTAGGGAATCCCTACCTAATCTCAAAAATTGCAGTTTCACGCAAGTTAAAGTTTTTGACTCATCGTCAGTTTTTAATTCGGTGTCAAAGTTACTCTTCCCAGCTAATAATTAAAATTAAACTCCCAACAATGGAGCCCTCAACAATGGAAACTTTGCCGGCGATGCCAATGGACGGCCCTGAAGGCCTTGCAGAATTTGCTTCCGCTGGAAAGGGACAGGACGACCGTGTGAATTCTAACAGTGGGACTGTTGCCGTCGAAAGCAATAAGTCGTCAGAAGGGTATTTGCAGACACAGATTGTGATAATGCTAAGGATTTTGGAATATTTGCTGACGATTGTGTTCAGGTGGTACGCCCGACTCTGCCCTCGATGGATCCCCACCAGTCCTCAGGCCGTGGAGGCTGCCGAGAAAAAAGTTTTGAGCTGTAAGTTGCAATTCAAGTTTGACAAACACTTCAACCCAAAAGCTTACTTTATAAATGGAGATCAAATTGTATAAAACAAATTTCACCTTTCTAAAAATTCTAAACAATATGAGCGCATCCAAAACCATAGGCTAACCGACTAACAGCTAATTAAAATTAATCATTTGCAGACGTAAAGACAGCCTACGAAGGGAAATTCGTGGACATTGGCTCTGTCGAAAACAAATCCAACTGCAAACTCAGTTTCTGGTCTAAGTTTCCAGAAGAGCGGAAGGTATGGACTCTGGCGTTCAATAAGGAAGCGGATAAAACGCCGATGGTCGTGGTCCACGGACTCTGCGCCTCCGCAGGACTCTGGTCCCTTAACATTGACGCCCTGGCCGAGTCGCGTCCATTGTACGCCATCGATCTCATCGGATTCGGACGAAGCTCAAGACCAAGGTTTTCGAAGGATGCGGCAGAAGCGGAAGCACAGCATGTGGAAGCTATTGAGGCTTGGAGAAAAGAGGTATGGAAATTATGGGAATTAAATGTCGATCTGTTCATTATGTTCATTTTCTATCTTTCCCTATCATGCCTTTGTATATTTTTGTAATTTTCTGGCTATTTGTCGGTTTGTATCTTTGAGCTTGTTTACCTCTTTTGCATTTCGAAAATTGTGCTAAGAGAAAACCCTAATAAATTCTTCAATTTAACTTATTTTATTTTGCTACTTATATAATTACACCCACTATAACTTCCTTCCATCAATTTCAGATGGGTTTAGAAAAGTTCATCCTATTGGGTCACTCGATGGGTGGTTTTATTTCCACGGGTTACGCTCTCAAGTACCCGGACCGAGTTGCCCATTTGGTTCTCGCCGATCCATGGGGATTTCCACAGAAGCCGGATAAAGTATCGGATGTCCTGCCAATCAAAAACAGTTTCCGGGTTAAGGCTATCACGACTTTGGGTCAGATGGTAAATCCACTGGCGTTGGTCCGGGGCGCAGGACCCTTCGGTCCTGGACTCATCGGCAAGGCACGACCTGACCTCGTGTCAAAGTTCGAGGCTCTCAATCAAAATGGCAGTGCCAGCGTGGCGGAGTATATTTATCATAGTAATGCGCAAAATCCTACGTAAGTTTTTGGAATGTAATGTAAACGTTAAGTCTACTTTTCTGTATGCGTTTTGGAAGCTTTTTTGATTGTTTTAAATTTTTAACCTTCTAAATGATTTTCGGAGTTTGTAAATATGTTTGGAAAGATTCCAAATATTTGGAAAATTCTGAACGATTTTGGAAGATTTTTTTTTAAATGCAAAATTGGAATAGAAAAATATGATGAATTCAAAGATTTCAAAACTTGCTTAAAAATTTGAAACCTTCCAAAACATCTTCAAAAACCGATTTTGAAGCGTATTTGGAGGTTTACACAGATGAAATGTTATTTCATTTAATCCTTTGAAGCCTTCGAAAGCAATTTTACCTAACCATTTTATTCATTGTTCCAAACATTTATTTGCAGAGGCGAGGAAGCCTTTCGAACGATGATGGATTTCTTCGGCTGGGCCAAGAACCCAATGGTCCATCGTCTTCCGGAACTTCCGCCATCCCTTCCCCTGACCATGATTTATGGGGACAACACCTGGCTACAGCAACTCCCAGAGGAAACTGTCAAGTCTCTAAGGCCTAATGACAACGCCAACGCCGCGCCAACAGAAGTCCATGTAAGTCAAGATTTTATAAATAAATTGGCAAATTTTTAAGACTCAAAAAATTGGGACAGACATGTCTTATATTAAATTTCTTTAAGTTGTCGATCACAAGTTGTGATTCACAACAATGATAGTCTATTTTGGTTTAAAATTCTATCGACTTTAATTGCAGGTCGTCCCTGGGGCGGGCCACCACGTATACGCGGACAATCAGTCCATGTTTAATTCCATCGTGAACAAGGCCGGGGCTCTGGCCGACAAATTTTTCCACCCACTCCGAATACCGTCCTGATATTTTGTGCCAATCCAACCCTCGTTGGCACTTTTAGCAATGAGTATTATTAGCAAACGAAGAAATTAATCTAAAATTAAAATGCCTACATTTTAAATAGTTTGACATTTTATACAATTTATCAAATTTCAATAAAATTCTAAAAAAGTACCGCTTGAGTATTAACAGGAAAAGAATACGCAGCTTATTTTTATCTAAAATCCGAACTATTTCAAAATTTTAAAATTAAATACAAAAATTACAAAATTATTTGACAATTTAATCAAACTTTATTATAATTTTTTGTTATTAAATTATTGTTAATCATTAGCAAAATAAAAGTGATGAATTATACTAAAAACATTTTCCGAAAGTAAAACGCTTTAAATAACTTGATAACACGCATGATGCTGGGAATAATTCTAAAATTTTCCTTGAAATATTTACAAAAAATAACAATTTATTTTCTATAAAATTTCCTCTCGCCTGCAGAATTTACACGGTCACGGTTAAAAATAAATTAAGCTAATCTAGAGCACTAATCGTAATTTGGAGTTGTTTTGGCAAATTTTCCTTTTCCTCAAAAGCTTCTTTAAATTTGGGCAATGCGTCCGCATAATAGAAAAGTCGTAGGACTTCATTCCAAAGCTCTAGTGACGAGTCAGGGCCCATTTGATCTGGAAAGTAGAAAAATATGGAAAATTAAGAAATAAAAATATGGAAGCAATTTTCATTCCATCCATTTTCACTTTCTTCACTTACTCACAAACCACGGAATATTCTCTTCTAACAACATCTTAAATTTTATTAAATCTCCAAGTCTCCTTACGCAAATATTGTTAAGCAGTTTAGCCCATTTAACGCTAATCCGACTAAAACTTTGAAACAATTTTGGTGTAATTTCTTCCCAGTTTAGCCCTTTAATTAAAATAGATTGAAGGTCATCACTATTTCCAAGGTCAGTGGCGCTCTGCAAATATTTGGCAATCATTCGTCGATGGGCTTTAGAGGTCAAGAGTGACATGACGAAATCTGTGGACACAGAGCGACGACTTTTCCTCCCGACGTCATAGCTTAGGATTGAAAGAACAAGCTCCACTTCGGATGATGACAGAACTCCATCCGAGATCAACTCTGAAATAAAGAGAACAAATAATTGCAGTAAATGTGTGAATTGGAACCTCCAATTTGGAAGAGAGTAGTCATCGGTGTAATCAAATAGCGTCGTCTGCCATTAAAACAAGAATTAATTATCAAAGAAAGTTATTTTGAACTGATTTGTTTAAGCTTCAAAGACAAACAGACAGCTCGGAACCGTAAATCGTACAAAACACTTACCATCAATTAAAGATTCGAGTTTGGCTGATAGTTTAGCATCTAAAAGATCCAACTGGGCTGCCAGAAGGAAAAGGCGGAGATTAACAGAAGTGAGGGATCCCTTGTCCCCCTCCCTTATAGACACGTATGGCAGGTGACGGAAAAAGTGACGCTTGAGCTCTCCACCGCAAACGCTCTTCAACACGCTGGTTACCTGCGAAAACAAAATTTAAATTAGAATGTGGAAATTAATTTGCAAACGAATGTAATTAAGCGACGTGCCTAAACTTGCAGACAGGCATTACGCTTATATAATTTAGCTAAACGACCTTTCACTTAAATAAACGAATAATTCAAAATCCTTACTAAACTATTTCTAAAAAAAAAATATTAAAATAGCTTGCAAGCTGCAGGCGAACAGACAGACAGACATTTTTCTCCTACAACGCATTTCTACATGTACAGTCTCAAAGTGTCAAAAATGTCAAAACAGAATTTTACATTTAAATTCTGTTGTTGGAGGTCCACTTCCGGCTCTCGATTTTTGCAGAGTTGGCTCAACACGGAGACTAAATTGTCCAAAATTTGCACAGAACTCGAATCCAAAGCTGAAGAAGAATTTGCACCATTCAGTTCTTTAGCCCTCTTATCACTTCCTGCAATCAAAAAAATTACAAAATCAAATTCAAATCCTTGAATCTAACGAAAGCATTGATCTAATTAGAATTGGAAATTTTATGGAAGCGGATGGAGGTCGTTAGAGTCTTAAATGTTTTGCAAACTGTTGGCAAAATATTTTCAAAACAGGAAAGTTGTTGTAGTTTACAAAATTCTGAGAATTTTACCTATAGGTAAAATTTATACTATTCTGAGAATTTAAACATTACACTAACATACTTTTTGTTAGAATTGAATGAAATGTAGATTTTAGAGATTTGACAAGATTTTTGGAGGAGTTTTCCCTTTTTCAAAGAAATGACAACAAATGGAAAAATAAACTTGTAGTAAAATACAAATCACTTCTAAATTATAAAAAAAGTTTATTTTTTACTGACGTTTCATTTTAAAAAAATGAATCCGTAAATCCGCAAATCATCAGTTCAAAGAATTGTTAAAATTAAAATTTAAAAAAAAATATATAGTTTAAGAGGCTTATCGTCATTGAAAAAAATATCAAGTTACATAAAAATGTAGCTTATTCGTTAAAATGCAACAATATAAAGACAAATTATGTTAAAATGTAAATTTTGCTCGTTTCCTCAATGAAATTGTAACAACTCAAACAAGTTTTACACAAAAATGTAAATTTTTCAAGATTTCCATCGCCCATTTATCATGTTATATAAGAGCGTCACAAATACAAACAACTGTCAATTCTTGTTAAAAAAAAATAAATGTTACTATTTTATCGCTGTTTTATGAGAGCAATGTCACTTATCAAACTTGTCAAAGTTAAAATGCCTAATCGGGGATCGGCGTACCCGAGTTAGAAAAATCGCCTTGACGTATCTTTCCCCCTTTCTTATTCCCCACTGACGATGATGAACTGGACGTCGACAGCGCTCCCCCTTGTCCATGTGACGAAGGTCCAACTTCAATCCACGTTTCAGTCAAACACCCGATGCAACCGGATGCAAATTTGGTCCAAAATTCGCTAGAATTCTGATTTGTGCCTGAAATTGAAATTGATTGTCCTAAAATTTCCGAAAGAGAGCAACAGTTTGAATTTTGTGACGAGTTTCCAAAATTATAGCAAAGTCCCAAATATTTTTTGTTTTCCTGTTGCACACATTTAGAAGAGAATATTTCAATTTCTTCTGATTCTTCTGATCTCGTTAAAATTTCGGGCTCTGAGCTGGAAAATTAAAAAAATATATTGTATATATTATATATATATATATTTTTAACGGTTCACCGTCAACATTTTTTTAATTTGGATATTAAATTTAAGCTTCTGGATACAAAAAATCTAAACTTTGCACAAAACGTACCCTAAAAACATGGTTGTATCTCCAATTTCCTTTTCGTCATGTCCAGCATCTTGTTTTAAATTTATCAGTTCCAAAACCGCTCCGATTAACGAAAAAACTTTAAGTCGATCTTCCAGTTCTCCCAACTCTACTTTTAAATGAGATTTTCCTTTAGACGATGTCCCTGACGATGACGAAATGAGGGCCAATAGGGAGGAGAGGATATTTGGGGCTGAGTCCGTGACCAAATTAGGGAAATGGGCAACGAGGAGATGGAAAAATGGGAGCGTGGCGCCACGAACGGAGGGATTAAGGGCCGTCAGGGAACAGGACAAATGGGTCAAGATCAATTCCCAAAATGGTGCCAACTCGTCCTCACCAACCTGATGAGAAACAAAAATAAGTTATTGGAAAAAAGGACAAACAGACATTATCGCAGAGTTGGTAATCGCTACTTGAAGCTCAAATATGTGAATCTCTCATTGAGAGACTTGGTATCCAGCCTCGTGAGGCAGTCTCAGTTATTAACAATAAGGGTCACAATTTTCAAGGTCAAAAGGCAACATCTCGTGTACAATTTCTTAGCTCCATCCATACAACTTTTACAACCATTTATAAGCTTTACATACCCTTTGAAAAACAGCGGCAGCCACCTTTAAATTTTCCTTTCGTACGCTCCCTTCAAGGTCAGAGGTCAGGGCTCCGATTCGTTCCAAAACTTTCCCCAAATTGTCCCTTAGCACGGACACATGTTCTGAAATCAGTTCCAAAAGACCAGCCAGCGCGTCTTTTCGCAAATTTGTGTTGTGGTGATGCAGAGATGACAAAATTTCCTGAAAACAAAAAAAATGAAATATTATTATTTAAGAATGTAATGAAGGATTGAAACTTGTTTGTGTGGCACGAAATCAACAAACACAGATAAATCTAAAACATTAAATAACGCCCAAGTCAATTAATTACCTGAAGACTTTGATGTCGTTTTGTAATGGCCACATCGTCGCCATCCGTCGCCGATAATTGTTCACGAATTACAATTCTTTTAACTTTTAAAGTAGGATTAACCACATTCTGAGCTTTTAACAGTTTTTTAACTCCTTTTAACTGAGTTTTCGCCTTTTCTTGGCGATTTAACTTTTTGTGGCGACCACTTTTACCCATTTTTGTAAGGTTTGTTGATTTTCAATATTTTCTTAACACTCGGCGAAAAAATCTCACGTGTGGAATCCACTCTGGATTCAAATTGCGGTTCTCGCGGGCTTATGATGAAAACGCGTTTTGTTGCTCTGCAAAAATGATTTCATGACAATTTGACCCTTGACCTCGAAGGTTATGACTTAGATGCACATATGTTAATTTGACCCGAGCTGGGGCTTCATGAGGCTAGACACCAAGTCCCAAGTCGCCAAGTCAAAATGTTCGAGAGTCGCCGAAGGACAGACCAAACATTCACAATGTGGTGATTATCCCCATATAATTACAAATTTACCAATTTAAATGGCAATGATTTAATTGCTGATTATTTCATATTTTGAGGCGTAGCAATGTATTGTGAACCTGTCTGAGAGAATCTGTCTGTCTGTCTGAGAGAACGGCGATCAACAATGTTCTTTTTAAAGTTTGGTATGCAAGCCTCATGAAGCCCCAACTCAGGTCAACACACAAGATAAGCAGTGACATTATTTAAAGGTCAAAGGCTAAAATGCTATGAAATTTCTTCCAATATTTTCGCTAAGCCATTACACCGGTTAGTTAATTTATGATCTCCTCGTGCCGAAATCAATGCCATCCATTCATAATTTTTCTGAGTAAACAAAACATAATTTGCGTTATCAATTGATGACATTTTGATAACATCCGCAGCAAATTTGCAGCATGCAGTTTTATGTTTAATTCACATGTAAATTCTGATCAGCAGAAAGGAAAACAAAAACAGTCGTCATTGAAGGATGTCGAAATTTACATAGTTCTTCGGATTTAAAGTGAGGCATATTTTCTGAGTAAATGATATTTTGACCTAAAAGGTCATGGATAAGTCACAGAGCGTACTTTTGATCGTCTGAGATGCTCTTAAAAAAGTGTAAAATCAAATTCCTAAATCAAACTGACATATTATGTACAGAGAGGTTATAATTTAGTAGGTACATAGATTTTCACTTACAATATAATTAACTGTTAAATCTTGTATGCATTTTAAACAGTTTTCTTGCATGTTTATATGATTTTTTTTTAAAAATGTCGTATATGTATGCGTTGGACATTTAGGCTTCATTTTTTGTTTTTCAAAAAAACGGCCATATGACAGGTCATTACGTAAAACAGCCTGATTCTTTACGAAAATTGATATTTTCATGGGGCGAATGGGTTTCGCAAATAAATTTCCATTTTGAAAATCGGTAGCAAAATATATTGTTGTGTGATCCCTGCTCAAATAACCCCTCGTTTGCAAAACTATAATGACGCTCTCCAATTTGGCAACAACATAAAAACCTTTTAATGAATAAGAATTAGGGATCTCAGTCTTAAATACTTGTTATCAGTTTATGTAATTTAATTTGACTCGCGATCAACTCTCCATTAATTAATTATGCTTAAATACTTATTTAATCTAGTTTTTCGTATTCAAGTTTTACGTCAATTACTTTTAAAGTTTTGACCTCTTGTCTTACTTTTATCGTCAATTATGTAAATTACATAATTTACAAATTGTATGCTAATTTAAGCTACAATTTGTTCATAGTTATAAACTATTTTGTTTTTTTGTTTTTACTTTTGTCACGTTTCCCAGTTTGTAGGTTCACAAGGAACTTGTGTAGAATTTGAGCTAATGTTAAAATGCGTACATAGCTGAAATTTGACACCGGATGTAAATATATTTAGATTATTTATCTCTGGAGGTGTCGCGTGAGACTTTGGGCTTTTTAAGGTTTCATTCATTGAATTAAATTTTTACACTTGTTGGCTTTGAGAATGTGAGAAAGGTTTCTCATTTCCATTTCATGGAATGCAGTGGAAAAGCAGGAAATACTTTTAAGTATTTTAAAAGTGTTGGAGGTTATTAAGCATAAGTATAGAAAATGTACTATGTGTGAATTTAAAAATATTGCAAGTTACACAATATATGAAATTCCAATATGACAAGTGGTCAGATCAGTGATAGCTGAAAGCTGTATCAATATGTACATTTTTGTCATACTTGTTATAATTGATGTCACACAATTCAACAGAATGAAATAAAACCTTTAGAGCAGTGTTCATGTAGCCCGAGTCAGGGATTTGTATCTCTCTAAACATGATATTTTTCACCTAACCTAACCTTGTTTTACCTAAACATCAAACAATCAAAATAGT
>JAQIXN010000891.1:0-26343 GCA_034698145.1 Proisotoma minuta | reverse complement strand
GTCCCAAATGCTCAAAGTACTCTGCCGTGATTATGTAAACTGTAATGAAAAAATAGATTTATTAACAAGCCCAAACCGAGACCTCGAATGTCTTTGAGAAAAGTGTAACACACTAAGACAGCTAAGAGGTTTAAAATTGACCACTTGGGGAACATGCCATTTATTGCACGAACAATGATGGTGACAGTAATACAGTATCACTCAAATTAAATATGAAGGTGACAATGAGTTTCCTTGCAATGAAAGCAGGTAAGGAAAAGAAACCTCAGGAAAATTTTGACAACTTTTATGCAAGCTATCTGGGAGCATTTTCATTAAAATATCGAAAGGGAGTAGTAGCATATATAGTTTCTCTCAAAGGGCAAATAACAGTCATATCATTGAATTTGATTTAGCTTTTCATTTTATCCTGACTAGCTTCCTCCTATGTATTTTATTCGTGATGAGATTAATTAAATAGTGGGAAGAATAATGCACTTACTTCGTGTGGTATCCTTTGTTTTTGCTACAATGGCGTCAAAAGGATTATCTCCAAAGCCGTGATGATAAGGTCCCTTGTAGGGAATTTGCGTGTGGGCACTGAGAAGGACAGAAAGACCATCCGCAACTCTCTTAGCCCGTTGGTCATCGGGGGAGTCAGAGTAAATGAGAGTTATGGACTCGTTCCATCCATAAGTTTGGACCAAAGAAGCCACAGCCTTGGAAATGGCTGCGTCTGGAGGTCGTGTTCTGCTGAACGTGGAAAACTGACGTTTGTCAGATGTAAGCTCGTCACTGCAGAACTTAAGAAGGATTATGTATTTAAATTCTCAGAATGTTACAAGCTCTGTTAAAAGTAACATGAATTGGCCAATCTTTCGTGAGTTGAAAAGTGAGACACGAATCAAAACAAGAAAAAATCTAAAAGAAAGCTGTGAGCAAGTCTGGCCAAGTTTCTTAACTCCCTAATAATATAAGATGGCTTTAATTGGTTTGGTCTTAATTAATGCGATTTTCGTGTACTTTGGAAAATGTGTATTTAGAGAAAAGAATTGGATGACAAGACTGTCCATGAAAGGACAAAACTTATTCTCATTAAGTGCAATCTCCTGTATCTGCTGATTACGTGAAGAAAGTAAACTATAGTTTGTAGTTATCTAGTTAACTGGTCATCCTTAACTCATGATATCCTTTCCTTTCCAAGAAGTAACTAATTACTTCTATCTATTATCTACATCTAAGTATCTATCTATTATATACATAGATATATACATTTGCTCAAACCCAAACGGAGAAAGTGAAAATCATGCCGAAAGAGAATGCGGTCAAAAAGGCTTTTATATAATTGAAGTCATACTTACATAGGAAATGATTGGAATATTGAGAGAAGAGGATAACCTTCCTTCGTGCAAACAAGTCTCTTGCGGCTGGAGAAGAAAGTGAAATAAAATTAAGTAGCACCGAAGAGTGAAGTGTGTTTAAATATGAAAATGAACTTTTGTACTTACTCCAATTATAAAAGAGACATTCCACTCTCTCCAAAATTTTGCCACTGCTCTGATGCTCGTTTCTTCATCTCCATAAGTTTCCTCTACCCTGAGGTCAAAATTCACCTCAACATGTCTACCAAAAAAATCATTCTCATTGTAGATGTCTGCTAAAGCAGTGCTGATTCCCCCTGCAATAGTGAGTCCTGGCCTCGAGTATTCTACATCTCCTGGTCTTCGCCCCGACCCCATAATAAAGCCTAAACGGAGATCGAGGGATAGTCTTGACTGGCCTTGGGAGTTGAATTTAACTCTCCAAATTGTTGTGTTGTTTCCATTCCAGGATTGGACCACAGGGCTCAATATTTGTGGCTCATTCAATGGCTCAAATGTTGATAAAAGTGGTCGGGATGGAGGTCTCGAAAGGGTATTTGTAGGGCCTCCTAAAACTGATGGCGAAAATACCAAGAGTACAAGGTAGTATGCAGTTAGTATTTTTAGAGTGGCTAAGCGTTCCATCACGAGTTAAGGTATTTTGTTACAACAGGTACGCAGCAAGCGTGATAAATTAGTTTGGGAATTAGTTGATTGATCGAGTTATTGTATCTTCAACTTTATTTGATAAGAAGCAGTGAAAGTGGAAGTAAACTAATAACATCTTTCACTGATTGGGAATCTAGTGAGTTGCAGGAACGTTCATTTCACACCTTTCACAAACAATATTGTTTCTCTTTAAACTACCTGTTGATTGATCACAATATTGGTGGCTTTTATAGATGTATTTAAGTCTGTGAAAAATCTTTATTTAGCCAACGAACAGATATGCAGCATTAGGTTAGTTGTCATCAAAATGAGAAAAGCTAGTATATATGTAGTGATTATAAAACAAACATGAGACACCTACATTTAAATGATTGTTTCAATCCGTATGGATTAGAATTCTATGCACTGCACTATGTCAAATATGGGAAATAATTGTCAGGTAATTTAGATAAACAGGATATTAATATCAATTGAAATATAATTCACCATGCCCCTTTCACCCTTTCACTTGTGAATACAAGAACCATTATGGATAGACAGAGATGCGTTTCTTTCTCTTGCTGAATCTTGACTAAACTGAGAACACAACTTTCTCTGCGTAAATAGAGAAAGTGAGAGAAGGAGAGAGAGAGATAGATGCTGGAGTGAAACTCTGAACAAAATAATTTCTTGATTGACTCATTTATTTCATTTGACTAAAACTGCACCTGGTTTTCACAACGATACGTAAGTATACAATAAAGAAAAGTCTTAATACTTTCATGTTTAATATTACTAAAAGTAAAAGGATAAAAAAATGCTACAAACGAAACTAAAATTTTATGAATCGGTACACATTAGTAGTCGAATCTTTTTTAAAACTAAACTACTATTATCACTGCAAATACTGGGTAATTAATTGCACAGGCAAATAAAACTACAATAGCTAATTAGCACTCAATAAAATCCAAATCAAGTTCTTGACAAATTTCCTCTAAACTAAGTGTATCACAATTGCCGTTCAGAAATTCCGACAGCTCAGTTAAATTTATAAGAGTTCGTAATTTACTTGGGTTAATGCGTTCCTCTTTGTCTAAACTTGGATTATTGCTGCCAGTATTATTGCTACACGAGGACACAGGATTGTCGATAACAATTGCAATGCGAGAGAGAAATGGGGTGAAACCATTATTGATGTTATTGTTTTCTAACACATTCTCTTCGGTGCAGATGGAAGTGTTGGGGAGAAATGCCCATCTATACATCTGAAACAATGGCATTGTTTCTGAAGGAAGGTTGGACAGAAGTTCAATTAGTTTGAATACTTCCAAAAAGCAAGCGAGTTGTTCAGGCTCTAGCTTTGATCCACTTGCTAATTGTTTTTCCATTTGAAGTAAAACCTTCAAAAGAGAGAAAGTATTTAATTTAGTCAAGTGATTAAAACCGTATTAACGGTAAATTGAAAATAATGTTGTTTACCTGTACAACCTCGAAAATAATGATTGGCCATACAGACAAATTAGAAAACTTGAGAATTAGCACCCGAAAACATAGGAAAACAGATCTTAAAACGACAGGCACGATTTGGGGAGAATTTGGTGTCTTGAGAGCTTCTGCGAGTCGTTCTAAAAATTAATTAAACAAAAAAAAATAATAAATTTTACTTCAACTTTGGACAGTTTTTTTTATTGCTTTTAATCTTATTTGTACTTACCTTGAATGTTACTAATAAACTTTGAGAATTGATCTACTTCACTTGACCAGATTACAAAAGCAAGTCGTTTAAGAAGTACAGCACGTCCTTCAAACTCGGTATCTTTACTTGTGAATATGTTTAATCCCGTCGTTTGCGGAACACTTACACGTGCTAATATTAACAATAAAAAAAATATAGGAATTAGGAACAAAGTAATAATAAAGGAGAGGGCTTACTTAGCAATTCAGAGAAACTTGACTTGTCTTGGGTGAAAAGATTATCCATTATAACCTTCCAAATTCTTATAATGGAATGATTCTCAGCAATTTCATTGTCATTGATGCCCGGCTGAGAATTATAGTAATGTTGCTTTATCATTTGAAAAAATGCAGGTTCTAAAAGCAGCATTTCAAATATTTCTTTCTTCCAAGATTTTCTGTAATAGCTGTAGTAGCTAATGTTTTTTAGCAGCTTCAAGATTGAAACGTAGGATTTTGTACTGGTATGCCTAAAAAGACGAAATATTATAATTTAATAATCTCCTATACGTTATTATTAATAAATGTATTTACCTTAATTTAACCAACACAATCAAATTTGCAAAAAGATGTGTAAGCATGGGCATTACTTTGTCTCTATCTTTGTCATCAGTCCAAAGAATGTCCATTAGAGCAGGCAAGTGTATGCTCAGACTGGACAAAATATCTTCCATATGATCTTCAGATGTAGTGATCTTTTTGAAATTGTAACTTTTTCCTTGAAGTCCTTGCCCACTCATGAAACTAAGTTGACCACTTGAACTGCCATTTGAATCTTGAGAATTGGTATCCAAAAGAATATAAGTGTTTTGTGTAGAAACTTCTGATACAAGACGCTCAAAGATTTTGAACAGATTTTCTTGTAACTCTTTCAACTCTTGTTTGGACCAGGTTTCTGGTTTAAATTTGTTATATAAATCGTTCACAACTTCACAGATGGTCACTAGTCCAACAGACTTGGTTAAACATTCTTTCACCAGTGAGTTTAGCAAACTAGGACTAAACTGAATTTCTTCAACATGGAGAACAAAGTCTCTGTAAAAGAGAAGCAAGTTGCGATTCAATATTCTAGTAGAGACAATGGTTAACTTTTCAATTCGGATAGTTTCAATCTCTTTGCAAAGTTCTGTTAGTTCAGAAGCCGGTTGCAACATGCTTAAACTAGTCAAAAAGTTTTCCAAAAAGCTGTTGCATATTGGATTCAACAGATTTCTCAGCTTGTTTAATGTTGTGGGCGATTTCACGGCAAGTGCTGTTTTTGTTAGAATATCCAGCTTTGACAACATATCTTTGGATTGACCATCTACTTCGTCAGTTTCAACTTTTGGAGAAGTGGTTGATCCTCCTGGCAAGAAAGAAGTAATTATTCCATAAATTGAAGATGAACTTTGCTGTTGATTTGTTTCTTCTGATTTATCCAACTTTTCTCCGTGGCGAAACAAAACTGCGTTTGTAATTGCAATTAGATAATCCATGCTACGAAGAATATAGTTTTCATTCTCTGGCCTTCTTTGCGGTCCAAGAATTTGCAGATTCTTACATACTTGGGCAACTGTTAGAATTGTCATTGGGCAGTTGGTGTTTACAATGTAAGGCTGAATATGCAAGTTAAGATCCATCCAATTAAAATGGTTGTAGTTTGAATTGGGAGCATTATTATCGTCTCTTAGTTCCAAGGCTGTCAACAAAATTTCGTGGAAGAGAGGTTGGTTGGTTAAAGGCAAAAAGGCAAGGTACTTGTGGTTATGATTATTATGTCGATGTAAACTGGCATGAGATTTGGAGTTTAAGGTGTAAAGATGGTAATAAATTGAATTAATGAGGGTTTCCAGACTTATGATGGTACGAACAAGACTGCAAAAACACAAAACATATATAATTTCAAAATAATTTCACTATATTTCACTATTATACGGCAAATTTACGGCAACTATCATCAAAACTTACCCCAAGAGTATCCCTTGATATATTGTTAAATACTTTTGTCCGTAATTCAATTTAATTAGCTCCAAGCTGAGATCTGTTCCATTATTGCTGTCATTTGTTGTAAAAGATTCCGTTTGAGTTATACTTGTAAGACAACTTTCATTTGTTTCCTCAAAATACGTTGTAGTAGATCTCAACACAAATAACAAAGTTCTCTGCACTTTAACTCGAGTCAGTAAGTCAGCAACAAAATGAGAGCTTGATGAACATGATGAACTCGTCTTTCTCTTTAATTTTGAAAGCTGTCGTCCTGCTCCAGCTCCATTGGGTACAGAAGATGATGATAATGGTGTGGAACTAGTATTATTATTATTGTTATTAGATCCTCTGTTATTGTTGATATTGTTGCTTCCTGCTGCAATTGAGCTAACTGGGTTTCCAGAATCAAGTCTTTCCGTCTCAATTAATGTATCCAATAATAATTTTAAAAGGTTGCATGATTTGAATTGAATATTCAAATTTCCAAGTTGGATTGTCTTGTTATGTGTTTCATCATTCGGGATTACAGCACACATAAAATCCAGCAGTTTTCCAATCAGTAGTTCAAGGTAGACACAATCATCCCGGTAATTTATTCGTGCACTTTGATTGGTATTGCAGCTCTTCAAGTAACTAATAAACAAGTCTGGTTTGAGCACAAGAATTTTCTCCATCTTTGATAAAACATAAAGCATTCTGTTTTGCACGTCTTCCGTAATCTCTTTTGAGACTTTCAAGTGAGGATGATTGAGTTTCTTGGAGAATCCTTCTCCTCGTGGGCTTGATTTACTTGCTCTTGCTTCGGTTGCCAATTCCGTTGAAGGGGTAAGAATAAATGGTGATGTAAACTTCATTGTGTGGACCACAGCTGCAGATGCACTTGCTGTCTTTGATGATGATCCTTCCACAATAGAAATATCCTCTTTTTGACGATCATCATCGAGGATTATGGATGAGCGATCTTGATCTTGAACAACAATTTCAGGAATATTATTGATATCCACTACTCCTTCAGATGAAATCTTGGACAAATCTCCCATTGAACGGCTTAATACTTGCTGCATCTTTTTATTATCATCTTGTTGATTGCTTAGATTCAAATTTGTCAGGTCTGGTGTTGAGTTTGCTTTAAAGGATCCGAGATTTTCAACTTCATTTTCTTCTTCCATTGATTTGTAGGATAATTCACTTGTTACATCGCTAACACTTTCTACGCCGATACTAAGTCTGTCGACATCCAGCTCTACATTAATATCACCCTGACCTGCTGCTGCTGTACTTTTATCGGTTCCCAAGTATAAACTTCTTGCTCTTTCTTTTTCTCTTAAATAATCCCCTACCGTTACAAAGTCTACCAATAAACTTGAAATAAAAACATCTATAAATCTTAAATCACTTTCTCTCAGCATTTTACAACAAAATTCTTCAGCCTGTTCCCTCAGCTCTAAGAATTCTAGTGGATATTGCTCAAAATTACAGTCCAAGTTTTCGACTATTTTGTAAACCAATAATTTACAATCCCCAAAATCCCCAACAAAATCCAACAGTTCAATCAATTTTTGGAAACTTTCAAAATCTTTCAAAAAACTGAGGAGAATTTTCTCAACTTTGAGCTTATTTAAACAAATCAATTCACTTAACGTTTCAAACTGCTCTTTCTCCCATAAAAAACGAGTTGCCAGCTCAATTAGATACGTTTGTTCAACAATTTCAAAACAAAGAGATTTTTCCAAAAGCTTCAAGACTTTGACAAGTAAACTAATGGTATCAATATCCCCTCTGCAACCAATGATTATAATTGCTTTGAGCCAATCGGAAACTGTTGAAAATTCTTTGAGAACTCTGGGGTCAAGGAATTCTTCAAATATGGTGTTAACTATGTTTAGATTTTTGAAATTTTGTTTTGAACTTTGAACGGAAATTTTTTCAAAAATATTCAATTCACAATTTTCCCTGTAGAGTTTAAAATCAGTCCAAAAATCATCAATCACTTTGGGCTTTAAAAATTGGTCAAAATTAAAACTCTTTACTTCAGAATTAAACTCTACAAAGTCGAGATAAAAAGAGATAAAAGCTTGGAATAAATCTTGATCAACTTCCACTTTTTTGAGAATTAATTTTAAGACTACTTCCATTTCTACAATATTGTCCACATTGGCGATTTTTACTAAATTGCTAAATACTCCTGGGAGTAATTTTTCATACTCGAAACAATTCAGGTCAAGTTCAACTAAATATTCTAGCAAAGAGCAGTGGTGGACATTTGACTCTATTGCAGCTACTATTTGATCAAATACATACCCTGGCTCCAAATTGACAAAAAATAGGTTTGCACATTGTTTTGAATCAATTCTCTTAAAGTAAATTACAATATATAGCAAAATGTCGTCTAAAATGGAAACTTCAGGTTTGTCCAACAGGCTGATGAGAATTCGAACAATTTCCGAAGAGCTCAGTGTATTATCGTTTACGTTAAACATTTCTATACAACTGATGATTAAGGAGGCTTTGCAGTGAGTTTCAAAATAATTTGCTTCGTTTCCCAACAGCCAACTGAATAGCCGTCTGTTTAAACTCATGTCTCTTCTAAGTAGAGTTTGAAGGCTTGCTTTGATTAGTTTTGTCTTTTCATTTTCAGTTAAAGAACAAAGTGGGAAATGATTTAACAAAAGGTCCAACGTCGCTCGTTGAATAAGCACCGATTCATTTTGTTGGCTCAAGTCACTAGTCATGAGACACGACGTCAATGTGTCAATGGCAAGTGGCTTATCATCAGTTATGGCAGATTTCCTTATAACATAATTGATTCCGGCGAGACGAATTTTGGAATTTGCTTTTAAAATTTGCCAAAGCACTCTATTGAAATTCTGTACCCCAACATTCCGTGTCACATTTTCTAGCAAGTTGTTTACACGTCCCATTGTGGATAGTGGATCATCAGTGACAACTGTGGGTGTGGTTGCTGCTGCGGCACTGTCGTCTTCTGAGAGCCCAGATAAGATGGAAATCAAAAATCCTTCAAGTGCTGGGTGTTTAATTAGCGGAAGAAGGTACGTTTCGTAAATGCGGAGCAGAGTCGGTCGAGACTGAAGTTTTATTTAAACCATTTCAATATTATAAATATAAAATAGTTCTGTTTCAAATTATACAAATTTTGGTTTTTACCTGCTCAGAAGCATAAGTCCATAACGGAAACAAACCTAATGAGAAACAATTTTATTAGTATTTGAAATTTGAATTTAACGTCATGCTTAATTTTTACTTACCTGAAGCAAAAGAAAATAGATCAGGTCCAATGACACTTCCCATTCTATCAGGTGGGATAGATTTGAAAATCAGTTCGTAAGTTTCTAAAGTTTTTAAATGTACTCCTCCAGGAAGATTCGGATGTAGACATTGGGAGAGCCTCTTTGTGACGAGATGTAATCTGGGCAAGTCCCCTCCATATTTTCCACTCCACGATGTTATCACCTATATTTAAAGAAATATAAATGCTATGAAATGACAAAGCATTACAAAGCAAAAGTTATTCATACTTTGTTGAGTTTTGTTAGAGCAGAAATTAAATCATGCCATTCCGAAGAGTATTCAAAGTTTTTTAAACTTTTATCCACTGCGGTGATGTAATTTTTGTACTTTGGATCCAGGAGATGGATTGAAGACACGTTCGATGATGCCTTCGTTGCTATCGAAGAGGACGAAGACAATGATAATGAATCGTCCCCTCCTGGGGACTCATTCCCAGACATATTGGGTCGATAAAATGTCAATCAATACTACTAATTAAGCGTAGCTTTGTCACCAAATCCCTAATCAATAATTCACAATAATTTCATTTAGTCTCAAAGCCTTGTAAAGTTTGAAAAAAAAATATTTAACTTTACCTGCGTGATAATGGATTCTCATGACATTTGCTTCCGGTCGTTTTGCATGCATCAATTTGCTGCTTTTCCGAGAACTATCTTTCGAGCAAGTGGAAAGACCCTGTCCCACATTTAAAGCTGCAAAATTAAAATTGTTTAGATTAGTCACAATTCACGGAATCATATGCAAATGCTGGGCTATTTAATTTTAGTCACACGCCACATAAATTAATATTGGAAACTGAACTTGCATTTCTACTAAATATAAACTGCTGACTCATGCAATAATATTCAACGAATTTGATATCTCTCAAAATTACAGTTATAAACAAACAGGCCAATTAATTATCTCGTTTACTTTTCATTTAATCCAAAAAATACTATTTCATGATTGATGATGGGCTAGAAAAAAATGATATTCTCTGGAACCTAGACCTTGGACCCAAAGTCAGTGACACTGCATACGTAAACTACGTAAATCTGCTCCAACTCGTCCGATAAGCTCCCTTATCAAAGAGCCAACTACCCAATTTTTTCCTAATCTCCATCACACACAGATTTATTGAGCTCATTGAATCAATTAACAGCTGTTGATGGAGAATTGGTAAAACTACCCTTTTTATGTCGCCCCCGTCATCAGAGGTCAAAGGTTGCATCAGCTACCTCACAAATTTAACACCTCGATCTAGAATTAACGTAAAACTATGTAAAACGTTGGCTATCAGCTGGAGTATTTTGCAACGCAGTAGATAATTTAAATAACTTAATTTATTTGGGGCTATAAAGATGGACTTACATTATCTCCTCTTTCTTCCAACGACGACAAGTAATTGTGTGTTACGTAACAGTTTTGTTGTTCAGCATCCTTGTTAAAAGAGAGCTGTATAATAACTTTGTTAACATTTGCCCATTAGTTTGACTTTAGGTGCTCGCGTTGGGCAATGTGCAAAGTCTTTGTGCAATGCTTAAGTTATAAATGCTCTTTTTGCATGCACCAATTCAATTTTGAGGGTGGCCTAAATTTGCTGGAAAAGCTTTATATTATTTGTGTCCTTCGTGAGGATGAGGAGTCTCTCAAATATTCAAGTGTTTTGCACACCGTGGAACAAGCCGTATAATTACGATTTAACGATTTCGGTTAATGTCCCACAAAGTTCTGCTAGGTTTGTGTATTTAAGGTTTGCATACAAGTTAGAGCTACAAAGCTATTCGGCGTTTTATGTTTAGAGGACATTGATAGCATCAAATGAAATAAAACTTTTAGTTAAGAGACAGCAGAATAATGAGATATGTTGGATATTGATATTAAATATGTACATACATACTTATTTCTTTGTACTGAAAGAGAAAATGATGCGTGGGTTTAAATAAGATCCCAAATGAATATGATGGACGGAAGCATTAACGTGTCACTTTCTCCCACTTTTATTCAGATCACAAAGAAAGAAAATGCTTCCATAATGGGATTTCTAGATCGGATTACTTCTCATCAAATAGAATCTGAACAAAAGGCGCAGTATAATGTATTCCATTTAGAATACCTTTTATTTCAATGCCCAAATTATGTCCCCATTTTTGGCCAGAGTCTTATTATCGGCTTATTACAAAAATCTTATCAATATCTGAAATAATAGATAATAGAAAAGACAAAAATTTATCAACTCTCTGGATAACAAAAGTTATTGAACAATATGGCTTTCACTGGACTGACTTGCAAGTGAAAATTAAAGTTTCTTTCCTTTAGTTCTTTATTATAATAATTATAATTAGTCGTGGTTTTTCCTTTTTTTCAGGCCTGAAAATAGATATAGTTATTGTGTATTTGGTCATAATGTGGCTTGCATTGGACATTGCAATTGAAGGGATAATAGCGGTGGGTTGTTTAGTTTACGAAGCGGAGATCGGGATCATGCTCAACTGCGCCAACAGTCCTTGGTTTACTCTCCAAAGTCTTTTATATTATCATTATACTGCTTATCTGAAAATTAGCAAAAGCGTATTTGTCCATATTATCGATGTAGCAGAAAAAATTATTGTTGAAAATTCATGAGCAAATAAAACTCAAGAGTGTCATTGATTGATTGACTGCTCCTTCTATTGATTTATTAGAAACTTTCCATTCCTACAATTTACTATTATATAAAGATTATTGTTTTTGATAAAATTGTATTGAACTGTCCAAAAAGTATGACGCTCTAATCTAAAATAGACAATATTTGGCCCAATCAACTTATTCCAGGTCATGTATTTCAAGTCAATGCCAATAAAAATTATTCATGACGAGTGTACTATAAAACCCAAATGCAAGTTTCCTGCTTGTCCATTACATTTTTATGCCAGGTCGCTGAGTACATTTTGGAATTCCCAATTAAATTAAAATGAAGTCTATTCAAGGAGCAGTTGTATTGTTTGTTATTTTATTCGTGCAAGTGTATAATGGAGACGCTGCAACTCCGCCCAAGTCTGTGGTTGGGAACGACAGATGTAAAATAAATTTTTATACGACAATTATATGATACTATATATAACTAATTTAGGGGTAGCGAATGAAGGATGTCAACTGGGAAAGACGCTGGCCATTATGAGTGGAAACGCACAAGAAAGCTGTCGCTGCTGGGGTTTTTCTGGATACATATGCGAAGTTAAGAAAAGTAATATAAAATTCCATTTCCTATTTGCTGTAAAATTAAAAATATGTTGTTTCTATTCAGTTACAGAATGTCCGTTTGGTCCAAGTATAATTCATAAGGGAACCGGGCAAACGTGTCCTTGTGACAAAACTTCTTCCACGTCAGTTTACCAGTGCTCATCTTAAGAAAACATATACTGTCTTGTAACCCAACATACTGTATCAATTTAATTTGCATATTCCTATAATTAAAATCTGACAAAATTAGATTATATTCCAATCCATTAAATTGTTTTCATAATGCTCATAATAAACTTCTTTCTCGGGCATGGAGCTATTCCACAAAATGGTTTTGTAATATTCCAATTCGTGTTTGAACCAAAGCTCATTGTGATCTTCCACCAACCGCTTTTGATTCAAAATCCAACCGATTTGACTGATAATGTTTGAAAATGTGTTTAGTTCGTATGGAATTGAAAACTCGGTGGCATCCTCGGTTAAATCATCCAACAGCTCTGCCTGCAATAAGAAAATGCATTACTAATTTTACGTCACTTTCAAGTAGATTTACCATCTCTGAAATTTCTTCATCACTAAACTCACTGATTAATAAATTATAGAAATACTCAAATTCTCTTTGATCGTTTGTTGTAAACGAGATAACTTCCAAGAATGTTAATACTAGATTTATTAGCAGGAACGTAGTTTGAGCGTTTTTTCTCATTTTATAGAATATGATTCTGTTATTTGTAAAATTAATAAATGTCGTTTTTCTACTATACAATTGTAATATTAACGACCCTTTGTATCAGTTCCCAAGTTCGTATGTGGACTACATAATGTTATAAATACTTCCAGACAAGTTTGTGCTACTAACAACTAATAGTTCGCAAGAAGGTTGTAAAATTAGTAATAAAATACTTTTAAGTAGTACAGCTTTATTTTCAGTATTCTGTAAAAACATATACAACATAAAGATACATTTTATTCAATAAATAAAGTAATATATTCAGGACTAAGAAGCAAAGATGCCAAACTCAAATTTATAATGAAAAAATTTCCAGTGCATCCTTTTCCCAATTAGTAGTACTGGTTTTAGCAAACAATTTAATTATACACTTTGAGTACCTGTACCTAGGTATATGTGATGTTTTATTCACAGCATATGCAATTTTGATTCATTCAATTATACTCTTACATAACTTTGTTCAAATTAAAACCAGAAAGTAATTCTTAAGGAAAATGTTGATGCTACAATTATACATGGGCAAATTGCATATAAATTCCCAGGTTGGGATTAGTAGTTTGGAATGTTTGAATTCACATGGTTTTGAAGCAATTTGCGCAAGCAACGTTGTACTTTCTCAATATACTTTATTAAACTGATTTGATAAATTTAAATGTGGTCCGAGTCCGTGTATATTGTATAAACAAAAAGAGAGTTCTTTAGGATTAGACTAAAACACGAATTAAATTAGCCAACTCTTCGGTTCATTACCTATACACTAAAAATTTCAGTTCTTAATGAACTTCATTGAATCTTTTCTTTCTTGGTTGAATTTAAATGGTTAGTCATACCTGTTATTAAGATACAAGCATTAAAAAAGAAGCTTTCCTCGTTCGCATAAAAGCAAACGCGTAGACAATTTCTTTCGTAGTACTTTGTCTGGAGAATAAACGCTCTGTCAATAACAAGTCCACTTCGACTTCATGACAATTTTCCTGAAGGAAATTCCAAAAATAAAATTTATTTTAATATCTTGTCCAGGACCACGGACAACTACTGTGACATCAAGGTTATATTTTTGACAACAACAATATAATAAAAACGTCCAGTTGTTCAAAATTAAACTCAGTTGTGTGAGTGTGGTTTGATATTGTTAATCTGCCAAATTCTTATATACTTGGTTTGATATTTTATGGATACTATTTGTAATGTCTCTTATACACAACATTTTCTAGAAGAGTTTGTTGAAAGTTTTAAACTTTAAAAAAGGAAACAAACTTCAACTCAAATGGCATTTCCTGATCTGGTACCAAAGAGGTATGTTGTATGTATTTTTCTCTATTTTTGAACAGAATTCAATTATGCATAAATTCATACATGCAGAAAAGAATCTTTTTGGTGTTTTTATGTATGTAACTACTAAAAAGTCTTTATTAATTATTCTGCGGCTCCTTTATCTATCTTCCAATAATTGGACATTGGAACCTCTATATAATTACTTCATTAAAATTATCGGTAACAAGTGATGAGAAAATGTGGCGTGCCGACACTAAACCGACGTGCACTGCTCTTATAAAATCATGGACAAAAAACTTCCTTTTTCCAACAATGAAGCTTTTTACAGACTATCTAAAGCACAAGGTTTTCCTTTACACCTCATTTAATTTATCCAGGCGTGAATGAATGAGAAAAAAGTTTTAATTACTAAGGAGGGCAAGTATTTACATAAGTAAGGAAAACTAGAATTTATGCATGGCTGTGAATAAAAGGACACAATAAAATTTTTGATTTTAAGTCACTGGGTTTAAACGTGTCACTTTTTTATTGTTGTGATAATGGAATGGACCATGGTTAACAAAGTTGCATGAAAGCTGTCCAATAAAAATTAGAAGAACAATAGAATTAGGTAGAAATTCCAAGATTTCTGGAGGTTTTCTGAGAATGCAATTAATTACAGATCAAGCATTTAAACCAACAATTATCCAACACAAGACGGGGGATCCCAAATATCTTTAAAAAAATTGTTGAGACAAGACACGAGCATCCTGCATCTACATTCACATTTTATTCAATTTTTATAAATTCCAATTACGTAGTGAAAAGAATCAATGTAACATTTGATTTAAACTCGCATTTTAAATTTCAAAACAGGTCTACAATGACCTTAGCATCGGACGCCGTCCGGGTCACAGGCGCCTACAAATCATATGGAAAAGGTTCACAAGTTCTCAAAAACTTGTCAATGCACGTGGAAAAGGGAACAATTTATGGGCTCTTGGGTAAGTTGACAAAGCATCGCAATTGACTTGGAATCTCATATTTAATTTGTTATGATATTATTTGTTTTAGGTTCAAGTGGATGTGGCGTAAGACTTTTGATAGTCTTAGACATTTTTGAAACATGTATAAGTAATATATGTTATTACAGAAAACGACATTATTGAGCTGCATAATGGGTCTACAAAATGTGGACTCTGGGGATGTGAAAGTATCCGGATCTGAACCAATTGGTTATATGCCACAGGTATTTTTTCACCTGGCCCAATAGTAAATAGTTAATACTATGTGCAAACATTATGCAGGAAGTGCGGTATTCATTTTAAATTTCTTTCTGTAGGATATAGCTTTGTATGAAGTATTAAGCATTAAAGAAATCTTGTCATATTACGGACAAATCTATGGAATGAGTCATCCAGATATTAAAAAAAGAATCGAGTTCCTCACCAGTTTCCTTGCTTTACCTGACGCTTCAAGACACATTAAAACTTTAAGGTAAGGTATTGTTTGCACGAGTAGCTTCGTTCAATCATTTAGTAAAGTTCCGTATTAATTGAATTTTGTTGTAAAGTGGAGGGCAAAAAAGGAGGGTCAGTCTGGCAGTGGTATGAAGATTCATTTTTCATATTTGTCACTCCTGTATGTATTCTTGATAATTCATGTAATAATTTGTGTTTCAGGCCATGGTGCATTGCCCACCTCTTTTGATATTAGATGAAGTATGCAAAATGATTTTAAATATAAACAAGAAATAATGGATTCATTTTAGTTTATTGTTGTTATAAATTTCTAGCCAACTGTTGGAATAGACCCGATTTTGAGATATGAGTGAGTTATTTTGCAACTTTCACTTTATCCATTCCAAAATTATTTTATGATTTGGTTTTAATTTAAATAGTATCTGGGAGCATTTATGTGAGATTGTATCCTTGCAAAGAATTACTGTAATTATTACTTCCCACTACGTCGAGGAATTAATCGAATCTCATCGGGTAGGGATTATGCGTGGAGGTAAAATTCTTTTCAATTAGTTTTTGTATCTATAATTTGATCATTATGCTTTTAGGTCGCCTCATATGTGAAACCAATCCAAACGAGCTTTTATCAGAGCATCAGACTGATCTTCTGGGAGATGTTGTTTTAACGTTATGCCGAAATGACAGTAGTAACCAATTAGACGACAAAGCGCCGAATGTTGATTTATCTCAAATTTTTATCGACTCAATTAAAAGAAAGGAGGATGAAGTGCTAGCCAAAAAAGTAGTAGGTCTCAAATACAAGCCAAGATGTCCAGAAACGTATTACTCCACCGAAGAAAGTTTTGCACAAGATGGTGGAAATAGTAAAGGTCCTAATGTTTTGAAAACTGTGACAAAACAAGCAATGAATGAATACAATAAAATGGCTTCTTTACTGAAAAGGAATTTTCTGCTGCATTTTAGGCAGCCAGTGTAAGCAGTTTTTTAATAAAATTAAACATACAACTTTCACAGCCAGCTTTCCTTTTTGATATAGATTTGTCGTAGTGCAATTTATGCTTCCAATTCTTCAAATAATGGTATTCAACTATGTACTGAATTCAGAACCGCGTGGGCTGAAAATTGGTGTTGTAAATAACGAGATTCCTATAAATTATGAGACTGGTGAAAGCTTTCTCCAATACTGTGAAAAAAGAGGATATGACAATGGATGTTTTGGTCCTGGACTGAGTTGTGTTTATTTCAGTATGTTTGATAAAAATCAAATAAATTGGGTATGTCCTGTAATGCAATCATTATTGTACATCAAAAAATAACTTAAAACTTGCATAAAATCTCTAGATTCCAACAAAGAACGAAGAACAGGCTCTCAAAAATGTGGAAATGGGAGAAATGACTGGGTATATTTCTATACCCAAAGATTTTGGAGCAGCAACTCAACAAAAGTTTCTACATCGAAATTTTGCCACTAATGATTCTCTAATTGGATCCACAATAGGAATCAAACTTGATCTCTCAAGTGTGTATAAAACATAGTGCATATATCTGCATTGCAGTTAAATAGCTATTTATTAAAATATGAATTTTCTAATGTTTTGCAGATAAACTCAATTCAAATTATCTCGCAAAGGAGTTGTATCAACGTTATTTATTATTTGTTCAAGAAGTTGCTGAACAGTGCGGAATGGATCCAAAATTAGTGAAAATACCTATTAAAGAAGATCCTATTTATGGCTCTATTAATAGCGAATGGGCTGAACTTTTCCAGCCAGCAATTATCCTTTGGATTATGTTTTTAGTACCCACTGGAATTGGAATAATTTATGTGCAAGATGTTAGGGCAGGGACCTTAGATAGAAGCAGATGTGCTGGGATCAAGTTTCGTCACATTTTGACCTCTATATTGATTTGTGAGATGGGAATTACTGGGATACAATTAGCTCTTTGTCTTGGAGTTAGCGTTTATGGATTTGGGTTCAAAGTTGTGGGCTCGTTTCCACTGTTGGCATTTTTTTCGTTTTTAATGGGGATGGTGGGTGTAACTTCTGGATTATTGGTTGGAGTAATTTGTTATCACGAAATGGAGGTTATCATGTCGATGAGTACAATATATATAACAGCAGTTACTCTAAGCGGTAAGTACTTAACTGTAATAATTGTTTGTATATTCTTAAGTATTTCTCATGTTGGGTTTATTATAGGAGGACTATGGCCTTCTGTGGCAATTGTCCCTTGGTTCCGTATTTTGAGCTATTTTGGTCCAATAACCTTGCCTTTGGCTTCTCTGCGGGCAGTGACGAGTAATGGATGGGGTTTGGAACATCAAGTAGTACAAACAGGACTACTTTTTATGTTGGGGTGGATTTTTGTAGCTTGCTTATTGAGTGGGATTGTGTATCGTTTGAAAAGATAAGAGGCTCAGTCAAAATTAACAATCGTTTTATTAGTTTATATATATAAATATCTGTTCTTAGAACTTTTAAAATTATTCAACTAAATGAAATGTACATGAGTGCAGATATTTTATACTAAATCAATTTTCAAACAATTGCTATCTTATTAGCTAAATTATTTGTTTAGGCTATTAAATCACCTTCAAAACTGACCTTTTCTTTCCTGGTCTTTTCATGAAAGCCATTTCAAATTGTTCTCTCGGTATTGCTAATAATATATTGATAACAAAGTCTACAATCCCAATATATAGTTTATTTTTTGTGGACTTTCTCATACTAAAACAGCGATATCCACAGCATGAAAAGTTCATTTTGAATGGATCAATTGCTTTCACCTTCTTTTTCAGAATCTTTGTTTTCCAACTATTTTCAAGCTTGATGAAATTCCAATCTCTAACCAAGTCAGACGATAGTTCGTTAACAAATACACAGACAGGGATGGAAACTTTGATTCCAGAAACCTGAATGAATGACAGAAAAGGAAGAACCATGTAGACTCCGAAAGGGATGACGCGATATCCCTGGATCAGTAGGTAGTTGAACAAACCACTACTAATAAAGCATAAGGAAATCAAACTCATTGATACAGCTTCTTGAAATTTTTTCAAGCAAGTGAAAATTAGTTTAAGTTCTGTATGCAAAGCCATGGCCAGCACAGGATGAGACTTGCTAACTTTTTTGATGGCATGTAAAATGCTCAAAAACCTTTGAATAAATGTGACCATTGTGATTATTGTAAAGCCCAAAATTCTACAAGCCTCAATTCCGAAAATTTCAAGAAAAATTATTCGAATAAGTAATCTCAGCCCTGGAATTAGAGACGTTGAGAAAGTAGCCGTATGAAAGTTCCATCGTGGAGATCTTCCAAATAAGAGATCCAAAATATAGACCATTGGATCCAGTTGCTGGTACAAGAAAGGAGGAAGTAGAAATGGCAACGATGTGTATGTAATAGAAACAGACAGTAGAACATTTTCCACAGCTAGCTTAAGCAACAAATTTTCATTTTTCACAACTCCATAATCTACATATATAAAAGGTGAAAATACTAGTTTATAAACTTTTCATCTTAAGAAAAAAATGTTTAAATTACCTCGATAACATTCCTCTTCAAAGTCTTTTAGTTTATTGTATCCAAATGCAAAATCTTCGGCTTGATGGACTAAAGAAGATGCAATGCTTATTGAATTTATGCAGTTTGCAATGGCAGCAACAAATATCATGAGGGAGAGAAAAGAGACATGGACACCGTCATAATTGTCATCTTCGTAGCGAAGTTGCTGTATTAAAATGATGAAATATGCAAACATTACAATTGGCATCCCTACAAAATTACTCCATCGCCAAATTCTAGTTTCGGTACAGTGAGTAAATCTCTGGTTTTTAATGTCCCATTTTAGGGGCATGTTAGATATTTTTTGATAGACCCCTTCTAACAAATCCATTCCTACAAGATTTTTAGAAGACTTGGAAATGGCCATTTTAAGAAATTTGTCAAAAATATTTGAAAGAGCCATTGCTATATCTGTGATCTTTGAAAGTCAACTGTTTACTCGACCCATTGACACGTGTATAAGGTATAAAAGGCTTATTCCGTCCAAAGGATTAAACAATTAGATATTATTGCTATAATTTTACTATGTAGCTTATGATTTTAACCATAATAGAGCAATTTTTTATTCATTCACAATTCTTAATCGAATAAAAAAAATTATCCAAATCCTGTTTGTCCAACAATTTAAATTTTATTGTATGTATAGTATCTATGCATGTAAAACAATCATTTAGACAATTCAAGGTTTCTGCAGACCGAAGCATTTTCAAAATAGGGTTATTATCAAACACATCACATGTTTATTCACTTTTCGATAGTTGCTAAATTGCTCAATTTATATATATAGTTTGATGTTGCGGAGTATAAAATTTAACAAATTGAGTGTTTATTTTATAAATTGTCTGCTCCATAACTCTACATAACATTCCAATTTTACAGAAAAAAGTATGTATCTGTGCAGTTAAAATAAACACTTGATGCTATGCTAAAAAGTTTGTATAACTAATCTTTCCACGCCCTTTTCCCGTTGACGTCCCTTTCTTTAAAAATGCAGCTTCAAACTTTTCCCTTGGAATTGCCAACAATAAATTGACAGTATAATCTACTAATGCCAAATAAAGTTTATTCTTGGTCCTCTTCTTCATACTAAATATCCTAAATCCTGATGATGAAAAGTCAATTCTAATCGGCTTAATTGATTTCACCTTCCTAGATAAAATTTTGTTTTTGAATCTATTTCCAAACTTTGTTCTAGTCCATGACTTTATGAGATTTGAAGAAAGTTGATTGACAGAGACACAAACTGGGATGCTGAGTTTGATAGCTAAAAAATCAATTGAAGCAAGAACTGGAAATAGCAAATAGAATCCCAAAGGAACTACTCGATAACTTTGTATCGTCAGATAATTTAGAAATCCCGAAACCAAAAAGCCTAAACTCAATAACCCCAAAGATGAGGCTTCTTGAAATTTCTTTGTTGCACAATTAATGATTGCGATTTCAGTGTGTAATCCAATTGCTAAAATTGGATGAATTTCACTATTAATCCTTTCGATAGTTTTTAGAATATTGAGAAATCTTTGAATGAATGTTATCAAGGTTAGCAAAAGAAATGACAACCAACAGCACATTTTGTTCCCAAACATCCCAAGAAAAATTATTCTGGAAAAAGTTCTCAGCATGTTTATGAGAAACCGAGTGTCAAATTCTATTGGAAACCAGGAAAAAGGTCCTAAAAATAATTCCAACGTGTAGGCTAAAGGGTCTATTTTCATGAGCATAAAGGAGGGAATCATCACAACTAGTAGAATGATATAAGCCGACGAAATTGATAGCAGGGCAAAGTCAATAATTTGGTTCATTAGAAGAGATGTTTCTCTTGAAGAGCCAAAATCTAATGAAAGCAAAAACAGATTATTATGATTACCGATTATAATCTCAATTAATTGCTAACCTCTCTGTAATGTTTCTTCAAAGTTTTTTAACAAATTGTATCCCAAAGCAAATTCCTGGCCATTTTTTATCATTGACCATGTGACACCAACGACGAATAAGCAGACTCCAAGGGAAGCCAAAAGCGTCATCATACTCATAACTGAAACGTTTATTTTCTTGTCGTTTTCATTTGTCGTGAATTCGTGATTCAAAACTATTATCAAAGCAACAGCAATTGCAGCAGAGCCCACAAAACTGTTGAATTTCCAAATATTCGTATCTTTACAATAATAAAATTTTTGGGTTTTAGTATCCCACATTATAGGCTTGTTTTCTATTTTTTGGTAAACAAATGCATGCAAATCCATTGCAATAAACTTTTTCGAATTTACTTTCTTCATTTTGGGGAGAGATTTTTTAAATTTGTCCAAATTCAGTTTAAATTTCATAATGCAGACGAAATGCGTTATTCTTCTCAAGCCACTTGACTCAAATAATTTCTGAAATTTAAAAGTTTAAGTTGCTTATACTGATAAATCCTTCAAGTAGTTTTGAAGTAGTTAGCAATTTTAAACGAAATATAGATAGCAAAAATTATATGTTGCATTTTCTATTTTTGCTTCGCACAATATTTAATATTTTAACCACCAGTGTCAGTGTTTTCTTGGTCAAGTTTGAAAGTATTATGGTGAATGAATATTTTATTGGTTCAATTTCATTTTATCTAAATTACATTTATATCAACATTCAATTTGTCGGGAGCAGTTCTTTTCACCAGTAATTTTCAACGGGTTTAAACTCACATCGTTTCATACCAATAACGTAATTGAGACATTATGTTTTAGTATCTGTAAAAATAGAAATGCGTATTTTTGGCATTTAGAAAAGTGAAATAATATTTTAAAAGAATGAAACCATTGTGAAGCATGCATTAACCCACAGGCGTATATTTATATGTATGTGCAACATAGAAAAAAAGGTTTCATTTATCATTAAAAAAAGTGAGCAACGAGCTTTAATCATTAAAAACTGAACGTGAATTAATTACTGTCACGCAATCGGCAAAGATATAACGACACAAGAGGTATATTTGTGGACGTGTATTTAAGCCTGTCCAGTAATGACTTATTACGTGTATAATATTCATGCAGAAGATTGCCTTGAAATTGGGACTTGTCTCACGCCCATAAACATTTAACTAAACCAGTATGAAACCATTTCTTTGGGGGAGCTACATATTCACTCTTCAAAACTCGTTAATTTAGCACTCTTACTTAAATGGCTCTAACTATTTATAATTCATAATCTCATAATGAAATAAACCTTTAAACCCAGGCTCAAATGAATGTCATTCAGTTATTCTCTGAATGCTGGTAGCTCCACTACATTAATCCCAACTAGAAAGAATCAGCCTAAAAAGCTCAAAATGGTTCATCCACTTGACCCCCTGTCCCCCCAAGAAATCTCTGAATCATCTAAAATCATCAAAGAGCTTAAGCCAAATAAAAATGGTTGGATTTTTAATTCCATAATTTTAATTGAACCACCAAAGGCCGAGTTGGCTCCCAGGCTATTGAAGAATGAAAAGTTGGACGGAGTTTTCCCCAGAAAATCATTCACTCTTTTGATCGAAAGAGGAACTGGGAAAGTATTTGAAGTAGTTGTAAATCTTACGGACAAAAGTATTGAGCAATTTACTCAAGCTAAAGATGGATCCCAGCCCACGCTAAGTCCTGAAGATTGTCTGGAATCGGAAAGAATTGTAAGAGAAAGCTCTGAGGTTCATGCCCGATGCAAGGCTCTCGGCCTTGAAAATATGGACTTAATCACTGCTGACCCTTGGTACAATCAAATAAAACCCTAAATATTTGGCCTTTGGTTAAAAAATACGCTCTTATATGTATAGGTCTGTTGGATATAACGGTGAACCCGAATTTGAAAATAGACGACTTGTCCAACTGTTCATGTATACAAGAAATACGGCTGAAGATAACCATTATGCACATCCACTACCTTTTGTGGTTGGTGGGTTGGATATTTTATGAATCACAAATGACTGTCTCAACTAATTTTAACAACTAATAACATTTTTTAGTCGTGGATTTAAACACTGGAAAAGTAATTGCAATTGACGACCTTCCCATTCATAATGATTTTACAGCAAAGAAAGGAGAAACTCCGAAAATTCCCAAAACTGAAAGCAATTACGATCCGGATTTGCTACCAAGAGATTTTCTTCGGAAGGATTTGAAACCATTAGAAGTTCATCAGCCAGAAGGATCCAGTTTTACTGTAGATAATAACGAAATATCTTGGCAAAAATTTAAAATTAGAGTCAGGTAGATCGCTTATGTTAAATATTTGTATACATACTTGAATGGTATAAAAGTAACTTTTATGGTTAATGTTTAGTTTCAATTATCGAGAAGGATTGGTTTTGCATGACATTCGTTATCAGGTTGGGAGAACAGCTTATGTTGAAACCCTTTGACTATATAAAAATATTACTTTTACTTTACAGGATGGGGAGAAATTGAGACCAATTTTATACCGAGCGTCCCTTTCAGAGATGGTTGTACCCTACGGGGACCCTAGACCACCTTTTCACAGAAAATGTATTTCAAAATAGTTGATAGATTTGGATTTTTATATTATTTGAATGTTTGGATTGTTATCTAGGTGCGTTTGATATCGGGGATTATGGATTAGGATTTTGTGCAAATTCACTGGAATTGGGATGCGATTGTTTGGGAACCATCAAATATTTTGATGGAGTATTAAACACCCATGATGGAGAACCCTTGATCTGCAAGAATGCCATTTGTCTTCATGAAGAGGATGCAGGATTACTTCACAAACACACTGAATATCGGACTGGGAAAGCTGTTGTTGCGAGAAGCAGAAAGCTTGTCATCAGTTTTGTTGTAACTGTTGTAAACTACGAGTAATTTCTTTTAAATATAATGGTTTGCAATTGACGAGCATATAATAATCGCACTAATTAAAGGTATGCCTACTATTGGTCATTCTATCAGGATGGAACCATAAATTTTGAAGGTAAATAAAATTAACTATTTGTTTAACAATTCATCTAAATTTTAACAATAATTTATACTGATTTATTTATATTTACTTCCTTAAAAGTTAAAGCTACTGGAGAGCTGAGTACCAACCTTTTAGCAGACGGGGCCGATCCTTCGGGACATGGGACTGTAATTATCGCTTATTTCGCTTATTTTTGTATAATACTAATGCAAAACTTGTAGATTGTGTTTCCAAATATCAACGGACAATTTCATCAGCATATATTTAATATGCGCATTGATCCAGCAATTGACGGGCTACATAATTCTGTGGCTGCTTTAGATGTCAGAGCTTTGGAAAATGGAACCCCAGAAAATCCTTACAATCAAGGATTCACTCTTGGTAATGATTTTAAATATTAATTTCAATTGAAAATTATTAACTTCAGCCTCGTAATTTTCCTTTTAGATGAGAAGGTGTTTCACACCTCAAAATCTTCAGTTACGGATGTTCAATCTTCCACGTCAAGATTTTGGAAAATTTTCAATCCCTCCTCAATTCATCCCTATACAAAGAAACCTGTTGGATGGAAGTTAATCCCTGCTTCGTTTCCAGGTCTTATTGCAGGACCCAATAGCTATATCCGCAAAAGAGCTGGTTTTGCCACTCATTCAGTGTGGGTCACCAAGCATAAAGATGATGAAAAGTTTGCTGGGGGTTTGTACATTAATCAGAGCAAGGGCGGAGAAGGTGTTTCAAAGTGGATTCAACGGGACGAGAAAATCGAAAATGAAGATATAGTTCTCTGGCATTCTTTTGGAATCACTCATTTGCCACGGGTTGAAGGTAACAAATCGATATCAAATATTTCCAAAATCACATTCAATTACAAAAAATTAAACGGATTCTAGACTTTCCCATCATGCCAGTGGAGTCTTCTGGGTTTACGTTGAAACCATTTAATTGGACACTTGGTAATCCTGGAATTGATGTACCAAGCCCAAACAAACAATCCAACAAGAGCAAACTTTTTGGAAATAAGTGTCATTAGACATAACAGACGGACAAGTTCTTTGATTTGTAAATATAATAACCATAATCTTTAAGGTTGGCTAAAATAAAAAATAATTAACAATAAAAAACTGTATTGTGCAATTTTCATGTAACTTACAAAAATTAAATTGAAGTAATTTAACACCGTTGTTGAATTGATACCGAAACAACAGCTACAAAAATTATAATAACTGTCTATATTATGTATTTACAAAAAATTGTCTTAAATAACATGCATTTTAAATTGCATCATCACCCAACCCGCACAAATGCATGGAAAACGCAATGTAACTACATCATTGAAAATGCGATGGTTTGCCCAAAAAACCAATGCATTTTTTGTGCAGATTTCGTGAGTTTGGGGGTTTCTCATCAATGTTTCAATGATGTAAAATGCATCGATGTATTTCTGCTTGCACTTTATTCAATGAGCTTTCCGTTAATGTATTTTACATCATTGAAACATTGATGAGAAACCCCCAAACTCACGAAATCTGCACAAAAAATGCATTGGTTTTTTGGACAAACCATCGCATTTTCAATGATGATCGTGTGCAACTTGTGAGCTTTCTTAGGATGAGTTGTCTATTTATAAATCAGAAATTAATGTAAGCAAAAATAATCAATTTTGAATGAAATTAATGAATTTAGATTTTACTTTTATGCATGACGGTTCACATACAAAATATTTTGAACAAAGAAAACGGGCGCCACCTAACTGGAATCTCTTGCTTCAAGTTAGCGCATAAACATTTAAACGCTTTTAAATCTCGTTGGTAAAGTTTAACTTGTTTAAAACTTTAAATAAAAGTTTTTTTCTACCTAACAATTATGTAATTTGTCGTTCATTAAGTAAAAAAGTTATTGCGGAATAATATTTTAACAAAACTCTGATAACATCTAAGAAAAAGGTAGTTTAATTGAAATACTCTTTAAATACATTATATTTTGAGCTTTTAAATATTGCATTAGGTTTTCAAAATAAATTTCCCTAAAATACTTTTAACTCAAATAAATTAAAAATTCCCCAGGGCTGAACTAAAGATGGTAAACAGCAGCTGTTATTTCTGCGATAAGAATTTTCGGGACCGGGCAAAACTTGAGGAACACATTGCAGTCCATACAAAAGAAACCCCATATTTTTGCGAAATCTGTCTCAAAG
>JAQIXN010000890.1:0-26343 GCA_034698145.1 Proisotoma minuta | reverse complement strand
AATAAACGTTCAAGGGAAAAAATTCTCGAATTTTAATTGGTCAAAATTTTGTTGTAACCTGGAAACTTTCAATTTTCGATCAATTAAAATTCGAGAATTTTTTCCCTTGAACGTTTATTTCTGGTGACCCTGTACATATACAGTAGTGCACTTTCTCTAAGAAATTGAAGTGAATCTCAGCCTTGTCTCGTCTTATCTATTAAAAGCCAACTCACATCCCTAAGAAGCGTAAAAATATTTTGACAATCCCTTCCATATATACTTTCTTTACTTTCCCCTCTCGTCAAGTCCAATCCATAAAGATAAAGATTATATTTGTGACTAAAGTGAGTGAACTTACCATCCTTCAGTGTGATGGGCTACAATGGCAGTATGTCGCTCGGAAATATCTTTACGGTTTTGGCAAACAATTCTAGAGCCACCGGTGAAAAGAGGGCCGCCGCCAGTTCCAAAGCCAAAGTTAGTGTTTCCAAAGCCAGAGAAAGTTCCGGTGTTTGTATAATGGCCGGATGAAACATTCCTTCGGTTATCATCCGTGATGTGCATCGTTGAGTTCTTATGGTGCATCTTTGTGGATATTTTCCCGTCCAGTGTGTGCCAGTGATGTTGAGAAAGCCAGCTTGGGAACTTGCATTTTATCGCCTCCTTCTCAACTACAAAGAAGAAAGGAAATTACAATTAAAATCATCCTCATCTTTTTTTTACTCCAACACTTATTGAGGTGTGTGAAGCAACTTTCTCTTCACCTAAGCCAAGACCTGTCTTGAATGAAATAAAGAGCTATAATAATACTTATAAAGTAAATGAGTGGCTACTTCTTAAATCCTTGATTAATTCCAAAATTCCTGATACATGCATTCATATTTTTGTTGCATTTTCGTTCATTTAAATCTGAATATACTGCAGTTCTGAATTAGTAATTGCTTTTGCAACGAAATTTAATATCAATCATTGTTGTCAATTGTTATAAATTTTAATAAATATATATTTCTCCAAATATTATATTTATTTTTTTTGATAAGGCGACAAAAAAAAACTTTCTTCAAGTAATAATGTGTCACACTTTCCCCAAACAGGAAAGTAAAAGGGAGAAAGTTGATGATGCGTAAAGTTGTGTTACCTTTGCTAAGTATAAGGGATTTGGCCCCCTCGGTAGAAGAAACGACTCCGGTGCAAGTTGCGTCGCCTGAAATGGCCACATTATATCCAAGATGTCCGGTTTTTGTCTTTTCAAAGATAAAGCATCGGTAGGCTTCCTCATTTGTGGTAATTGTTCTGTGTTCAAGTTTCATTTTCCCAAGAAGGTAATGGTGACTTCCATCCTTCCATTGGGCCAGACATTCCAAAAATTCAACTGAAAGAAACATTTATTAATTACACTAGATAATTAAAAGTTGTGTTGCGTTGCGTTGCAGTGCAATGAAATGCAAGTTGCGTGTCTTTCTCCTAAATTACTCTTCCCTGTCAAGCTATTCATTCATCTTCAAAGTGCAGTATGCAAATTCAGTATGATAATAATTATTTCTCTCACACTGCAATTCACCACTGCAGAGAATGCCAATGAATTAATGCAAGAGAGAGACTCGGCATGAAATTATTTATTCATGCATTTCCTTTCACAATAATATTTCCACATCTTTGTCCCACTGCACGAAGAGGATCCAAACCGAAAGAGATAATTAATTAGGAGATGAGTGCATCCCCTAATGAAGGGTTGCGTTTCACTCTCTCGCCCCTTCATTAATTCATAATGTAAATAACCCTTTGCCTTTAGTAATATACATAGTTAAGTGAGCATTAATGCATGCAGGCTTCATGGATGTGAATTAATTCCCTTTTCAAATTATCATTTTGAGCCATTCCCTTGACTGAAATATTTCTCACCTGTGCTTTCCGTCTTTAGGATGTCGGGGCAGGCTTGATACCGAAGTCGCAGTTTTGAGGTCTCGGTACAAGTATCGATAAAAGATACAGGGTTTTTGCATTCTCCGTGTCCCCTGTTGTAAGTAAATGTGTAAGGTGCACCCCTGTGAAATATTACAAAAATGGCGATATTAGTACATGTATAATATACATAAATTGTCATCTTACTTGAATGGACAATCTTCAGGCTGAGCATCCACACGGAACAAGGAGTAAAGTGTAGCATCTCCAGGAATATTCATGCAAAGATGTTCCAAAGAGTCCCTATCTTCGCAGTCCAAACCTAGTAAATTGGGAGAATAAAACATTATTATTAACTCTGAAAATTATGTAGCTGCATGTACAAAACACATCCATCAACATGCTATTCGTTTACTATTTTCTTTTAGAAAAAATCTCATTTTTTTTCTTAAAAAGTTTAAAGGTGGAAATGCATCCATAAAAGATAATCAATCATTCATCATCATACATAACTTAAAATGCAAGACCAGTAGCCAGCACAAACATTTAAATTATACTTGGATTCACTTAATTTACATTTCACCGGTTAGCTTTGTCAGTTATGTGGCAAATCAGGTTGTTTTTATGTCAAAACAGCGTCGGAGAATGTTACGTGTCTAAGGTATGAATTTGTAAAAAAATATCTTTTATCTTGCCAATGAAAATAAAAGGTATCAATTTCAAGATATCGTTTGGAAATATGAAGGCTGTCACTCAGATGACAAAACATGATGCAAAATCCGACGCTTGAACAAAACATGTAAATTGATGCGTATTATTCCGTTTGATTTGTGAAAAGTGAAACTACCGACTCTAATAATTATCATCCTTTTGTACATGTTTAAGCTTAAATGTTTGTGGCATTAATCGCTGCTCAGTTTTCAAATTTATAATCACAGTACAATGAAATGTGGCTAATTATTTTTTCCCAGGATTAATTTATATTCCAGTCAAGTCTGGTTTTAAACGCTTATATTTTTTTATTTAAGCTTATCCGGCATTCATGTGTTTGAAGACAAATTGTGCGTCAATTAACTTCATAAATGAACAAATTAAAACTGCATTCATTTTGTAATTTACACAGAATAATATTATTAAAATTTTGCACTTACTCTCTTTAAACTGGAGGACGTTTGGATGTCTTTCATTAATGACAATGCATCGGTAGCAATTATTTGGCCTGTAAAAGAAAATTAAGAAATTAATAGTTATATTTTACTGTATATACTTATAATATCTAATAAATGCATATTTTAGATAATCCAACCAAGCTTCAAAATTCATTTACTTTGTTAATATTCTTTGAGGAAGCATATGGAAGTAAAAATTTCAACTTAATTCTTGACAAGACGCCAACTTCCTCAAAAAGCCATTTCCATTCCATTTGCTTTTTGATGTTATGAAGGAGTTAATAAACCTCATTTTTGTTTTATATCATCATCCAATGAAAGTCTAATTTTTCCTGGTAAAAGACCAAGATCTGAATTATATTTCTTCTCTTTCCTGCAGTAAAATGGAAAAGCTAAACTTTCAATTTGGGGAAACTCCAGGAGGTCTTCAACTCATTTTGTTTCAGGGGCGTAACTTTTATAAATATGTTGACGCACTAATAAACGATGCACGTCAAGTTATGATTCACGCTTTCACATGTTAAATGAACATTAGTGAGCAAGTTCAGAAAGAAAAATTTATAATTTGCTACAATTTCCAAATGATCAAAATTCATGTTCAAAGAGTTTTTTTCTTCATTCTCTGCATGTGACTCGCTTACTTTAGAGTTAATTTCCACTTAAGATTCAGGATTTTATAAAAGACAATACAAAGTAAAATGTTGGTTGACATTTATGGGTTATTTTAACTGTTGCAATGAAAAATCATTTAATTTTTATCCCCTTCGCCTAAGCTTCCACCGCAATTGCAGAGATCATATTTCTAAGCATTGATGACTTTTTATTTCTTATCTACCTCGCAAATTATTGAGTCAGGTGGTGACTAAGTTGTGTTGAAAGGTTAAATGTTGAATTCACATTTTATAGTGGATCCCCACTGAGTCTCTGATTAAAAACAATCATCACTTAAAACTTGGAAGGATTCGAGGTTCCTCCAAAGTTCCAGCCCAGCTTATTAATCAGTCTTTTGAAACTGGTTTCAACCAATTTACAATTCATATAAAATCCAAATCCCTCTCTTTCATCTTTAACAATGTTTGTGGAAAAGAAAGTTGTCACATTACTAAAAATGTTATTGTCACATCTTTATGATGACACAGTAGCGCTTTTTCCTCTGCTCATCTCATCAAACAAAATTGTGATGGACAAACTTAGCTGTTTGTCACATTACCATCATCATCCAGCCAACTTACAACTAATGGAATGTAGCAGCTCTTTTGGGTGAAAGTGTGAGTAATGTGATGTTTGATGTGAAAGCCAGAGATTTTAGCCAACCGTAAAACTCTCCAAATGGAAAGAGGATTTCAAATTTAGAATCTCAAAATAGCCAACCCTCGAGGAAACCAAAATTAAATAAATCCACAACCCTCAAAAGCCATTCCACCAGTAAAAGTTTGTGACACTTTCACCATTTCATTATTATTATATATAGCAAGGTATGTGATATTATGATGGTGGATTATTTCTGCTGCTCAACTTTAGTGTGAACCGTAAACAGTAAAATTTCACTTTGGAAAATGAGATTCACTAAACCAAACTCAAATGTTGGTAACAATTTAGTAAAAGTCAGCATCTGCATAAGTGCGCATCAGCATTCCACTAAAAAGTTACTGTCACACTTCTGTCTTAAATATTTTCCATAAACTTGTGACATTTACCAATAATTATGATTGAACCATTCCATTTTCCACCTGTCAATTAGTAACATTCAATACTTTCTCCTTCAGTAAATTTTCACCTGAGCGAGCATAACATTTTATTTGCCAAGAAATGAGCCAACACTTTTGGATTTTGAGATTAATCCAAGCTAATGGTTGACTGCATTAGAAAGGTAATCGTCTGACAAAATGCCACAAGACGTAGCCGTAAATCAACATAACACTAGAAGGGAAGCCAACTCTCACCTTTTCCATTTCTTTAGTCAAACTACTTTCTCCTTGATGCGGAAAGAGTCAAAGACCATTGGAGCTGCTGCTGCTTATTTAATTTACCAAGTGACAAATCCCTTGCTCAACCTCATTTACAAATGGCTGCTGCCAAATCCGTTTCCGTCCCTTTTCTTGATTACTTTTTTCCCTTCACCATTTGGCATTTACAAAGTAATTTTGCAATTTATTAATACACATTAAAATTATTGGAACAATTTCCAGCATTTCTTTTCCATTTCCACCTGGATGTATGCTTTATTTTATTTTGGAAAGTGTGAAAGTTGTGGCTGGGAGCCAAAGTGTTTGTAATCCTTCTTATGCGCGTCTACTGCTTTCACCGCCAGCTCGGTTGATTTGATGGGACTGTCTCCCTCCCCACACTTAACCAAATTACCTGCTAACTTTAAGAGGAAATAAATCTCCACTTTGGGCCCAATAAACTTCCTCCTGCTACCACCACACAACAATCATTTGTAATGCAAAGTGATACTGTCTAGTATCTAGTTATATAAGAAAACACCTTTCTTCTTCCTAGTCTTCTTCTTCTTAAAGAGAATGGATCCCGTGCCAATTTTCAATCCTCCCTTGATTTATTTTAAGTACAGGGCATTTGGGCTGACATGAAGTATTAGCCACCTCGCTAATGTTTACCACCTAATTAATGGGAGTAGTTTCAACACTACTCATCCCCACAAATAACTGCCAACGGGAGGATTGGAAGCATAAAGAAAATTAAAAATTACATTAAAATCTACAGGGAAAGATAAACTAACTTTTACAATAATAATAAATTTTATAAAATTGCAACCACCTATAAACAATCACAATAAACCACAAAAATAATTATCGATGGGATATATTTGGAACAAAAATTAGTGAAAGAATTTTGGAGCGTAAATAGTAGGGATCGTTAATCTGACACTCCCACCCCAAACTTTGAGATAAGTTGTGTGAAAAGTTGGTAATTGGTTGGTTAATGGATACGCGTGAGAACTACGAATTTGTTTTACCCAGAAAGCATCAGATTTCGGTGAAAGTGCTAAAACCTAAAACCACACCAGCAATCAACCAAATACTCATGTCGCCAAAACTTTATATGAAAATTGAAACGAAAATACATTCTCATTAATAGAATCAACTTAATAAAATACATTAATTTATTACTGTATGGAAGCGATTAGATCTTAAAAGTCAGTTGCATCAAGACTTTTGTCATTTTTTAAGCTTTTCCCAATAAACCTGTCAGACTGACATGCGACAGGTTGCACATTCTCATGCTTCCCCAACTTTTTTTTACTCTTGGAAAAGTTTTCTTTTAAGAGAAAGTTTGCTTTCTCAATAACTCACACAGTCGCATTAATTATCCTTTGTGAAACAGAGTTGGAATGAACCCATTTCTCATATAACTTCTTCCCCTAGTACATAGAATTTTTACACTTGGAATTTTAAGAAAAGGGAGGTTTGTTATGTGTCATGTTACCAGCGAACAAATATTCTTCTGAGCAGACAGACGGGAATCATTATTACTCTCGGAGGAACTCTTAACGCTCATATTCCGGGCCATTTATATTACACAAGATTTCTTTCCCTTTCTGCCCATTTCCTAATCTATATTTGTACTTTCTTACGTAATAACTAAACTAGTTAGTCCAATTGGTTTGGTTTAGTTATTGTGGGTGGGTAATAAAACCCGTTTCTTCCAAAACTCTGACAAAGAGAATGATAAATGTTTTCTTTTCGTGGTTCAACTAAAATTGTTCTTTGCTTTTTGCCATAGCTTAGTTAGCAGTTGGGATCCAAATTGTCCATTTCTTTAGATCATGGAGAATGATTATTATGAAGTAGTGGCTAAAATCTTCGCCTTCTTCGACAGTTTTATGATTTGTGGGGAAAATGGAGCTACAAAATGACTATTTTTCTCATGTCCACTACATTTTCCAACAGTTTCTGATACTTTTTGCAATAATAGCTGGCCATTAGACAGCACAAGGTGGTGAAGGAATTACACACATTACATTATCCATCTGTTTCCCACAAAATTTCATTTCACCTCACGAACTGCACAAAACTTTGGCCAACTGTTTTGATGTGCAATTTGTAATCTGAAATTGGAGAAGCAGCTGGAGAAATATGAAATGACAAACAGGTCAAACTGTTCAATTTGATCCATATATGTAGTAGTAATTCTCACTTGTGAACAAAATTGGGTTTTATGTGGGCTCAACCTTTTGGACTGAGGTTTATACTTACTTTTATAGTTCTTCACTCTAAATTGGATTCCATTTTGATTATCTGTGTCAATCGAGTTGGACATTCGTTCTGCTATCGACACGGAGTTAAATGCTTGGATTTCTTTGGTGGACAGATTGTGGTTAGATGAATGGAGTGTGGTTTGGTTTGATTAGAGATCAGAGAAGAAGAGCCACAATCTAAGCTTTGACTTGAATGTGGGACACAAAGGCTTAAAGGCCGTCTTCGTCGTTAAAAGAGAGAGAGACACTTTCCCAATAAGAGTTAAGAGGACAAAGGAAAGTGGATAGAGATAGAAAAAGAGAGAAGTATCTCGTGAGAGATCTGACAACTTGTCAATTATCCAAGATTTATCTCCTCTCTAGATTCCTCCATGATTAACATCCTTCTGCCAAACTTCCCAGTCCGCAGTTTAACCAGCATCTCTCAAATCTCAATTTCACCTCACCTCATCCATCCAATATTTCTCCCCTTGCCTTACTGCATAGCTTCTCAAGGAAATCAATTACTCAAAAGTAATTTCCAGATAATTGTGGCTCATGCCAAGAACTGATAATTGTCATAAAACACAAAAGACTTTAAAAGTGGTCATGCCGAGTATTACAAAATTAAAAGACAACAAAAAGCTTCAGGTGACTTTTCACCATTCTGCGGGATATCGCAAGAGCTGAATGACGAGGCCACATTGTTTTCCAGCAAACAATCAGCCATAAACTTTGTAAACAAGTTGGATATTTATATAGTAGTGCATTGTTATGAAAAACTAAATTAGGAAGCCAAACACGAGACAATTGCGTGTAGATATGTATACTACTTGTGAAATTATTTGTTGCTTTCAAATTGAGACAGAAAGTCGGAGATTGTGATCTACTAACTTATGATATGATGACAAGGAACAATCTGTCGTTAAAGTCCACACTCGGCAGGACACTTTTATTTTAACAACTTCATTGTCTTTTAATCCATATAAAAGAAACAAAATATAGCCATTAAATTCCAAACTTGGAAAACTGCAAGTTATTGTAATCGTGACATTCGTGACCCGTTTCCTATTAAAAATTATACCACAAGCTCCATTCAAGAGAATCTCATCTTTCTTATGTGAACTTTTATATTCAAAATTTGTAAGACAACAATCAAAGCAGCTTATTGGCTATAAACCGAGCTGAACACGGAAATTGCATTATGTACAATACTATTTTATGGCTTTCCAAACTTTCAAACAGGCTCACTACCGATTTTATTCCAATATCGTACTAAATCACTAAACGAAAATGGAAAAGCAAACAAATTGGCTAGCCAATCCTTAAAACTACATCATGCAGGTAAACCACATTCTGAAATTGTACACTAACTAATAGCAGAGATAAGAATTGGGAATTTTTAAAAAATCAGGGGGAATCTTTACCAACAACCTGTCACGACAGCAGCATGTGGCACAATAAAATAAATAAAATATATACCCCACAATGAAACATGGAAAACGAATTGCCTCTCCCTATTTTAAGATGCAATGGAATCTTATATAATAAGTTCATTTGGCCCTTGACCTTAACTTTGTTACAATGATTGGTTCTATTTCACTTTCTAAATGTACATTATGAATTCTACAAACGCAAATGCTGTTTAAATTTTTCCCTTGTCCATAATTTAACCCCAACATTTTGTTAAAAAATAAATGATGTTTCTTTATTGGTTACGTTTGAAAATATATTGAGCAGCTAAAAAACATTATGAAGACCTCATAATTTTGCCGGTGGGGAATTTTTCTTTAGAGTATGTGATCTATGCTATGGCCAGCCATAATAAACAATTCAATTTCGTGAGCAGAAGGATTTTGAGAAATTCTTTTGTCTAGTTTAGACAGCCACTTAAATCATCCACACAAATATCGAATATTGAATAACGTAAAGTATCTTTGGCAGACTTTGTATACATAGTTTATAGTACGTAGTGTAATAATCTCTTAATCTTTATGTAAACAAATTTATCCATTGTCCGCAGATTAAATAGTAAAAAATCCTATTCCTTTGTGAATTCATGTGGCTACCATTTTAAATAAATTGTGGCTAAATTGCTCACTCTATAGCTTTTGTAAAAAGATTTCCCATTTTTTTACTCCCTGTCAAACACTTCAAATTTTGTGGAATAGAACTTTGATTAATAAAAATGGGAATGTCATGACCTGGACGATTAGTCTTAAAACCACGGCTGAAACTTTGTTGCACAAAGTTCGTCAATTTAGTTAATATAGTAAGCAAACGAGACCACAAAACCGACAGACATAGTTCACTAAAAGGTCTCTACTTCCTAGCAGGAAAAAGGCCCACACTTGGGTGGAAGGAATTCAGTATTATAGATGGATTTTTGGGCTAAGAAATAAATATCCCACTGAGTAGAGATCACAGATCCCATCCAAACTGTCAACCCAAGGATTTATGACGTAAAAGGACCAAGCCAACCTTCATTCGGAAGACAATCAGCCTTTTTCTTCATCCCGAAAAGAAATCCCCAATAGTAATTTCTGGTTGCATTACAAACCAAAACCATATCGATTCTCATCGATTACCACATTATGGCCACATGTTTGTAGCTTCTTGCAATTTCATACGGAAGGAATTATTATTAATATATACGATAAACATTACTACTGACCGTATAATACTGATACTTGACCATAAATTTTGCAATTGCGAAAAATATATATTTCCACTTTCTCAATTTCCATAATACCACTTTAGTTTGGAAGAATTTATAGCCTGCCCTGCTGCCAGTTTAGAGAAAAAGAAAATTTTGGACTGGTGCTAAAGCAGATAAAGGGAAAGTAGTAGTTCAGCAATCTCTCATTTTCCGTGACCGTTTTCTCACATTTCTCACCACTCGGTCCACTCACTTCCAATAAACTCCTCTCCCCATCTTATTAAGGGGATTGGTCGGAGAAAGAAGGAAAAGTGGTGGCATAAATTAAATAAATTATCTTTGGTCATTGCCTCTTTCAGAGCTAGAGGAGAAAGCAAAAGTAATGAAATCAGAAAAAAAACTTATGAATTGGAAATGACGCCAGAGTCACAGTCTTCTCAAGATTTATCGAAATCAATAACTGCAGGCTAAGGCTACAAAGGTGTGCTTGATTGGACAGAATATGAATTTGATCTTATCCCACGCAAATAGGATGGTTATTGAAGATGAATAAATGATTATCGTGATTAAAATGTCATTGGAGAAATATCTTGTATGAAAGGAAAGTGACATGAAAATCTGATGACAAAATCTGGCTACGAGTTGAAAGGGCAACATGGAAATTCAAATCAGATACATACAACATGTGGACCTTTATATACAAAGTAAGCCACATCAGGAATCATTTCATGGGCGGGGAAGATAAGAGCAATAAATCTACCTAAAAGACTCATCTAACTAAAGGTATACATTTATAGGGATGAGATTAGAATATGAGGAGAGAGGATGGAGACAATGAAAATTAAAGGACAAGAGCCATCCCTGGTGATAGGAAATAAATGGGCGTCTGGCTGGACTCCCGATAGTGATAGTGATAGAGCTGTCACGTCATTTACTACAAACGAGGACAAGGGTTACATATAAAATATACACAATAATCAAGATGATTGAGCCATTTGCTCCCACTTCACCTAAGCCCATGTTTTATGAATACATTGGATATTCAAGTGGACAGGGGATGGATGAGGGTGATAAGTTTACAAAGTGCTACATAATATTGGTGATCCATGCAAACTCAGGATGAGAACTGGAAGTGGTCAGCAGATGTCCGCATTTGTAAACTTGATCCCTACACCTCATTTACAAGCCGATAACTCACTTTCACCCAGAGCAGAGATGAAACAAATCTCATGAAAGACAATGAGCTTAAAATACAACAAATAAATACAAAGTTTCCCCTCTTCTACAGCTCATTCACACTTCATCAGATTGAGCACGGAAGGAAGGAAGATGAAGATGTAAGGAGAGAAAGAGGGAGAGTGCCAATATTTTAACCACGCTTCTGGCCACTGACCAACACACATAAGAATATAAATCTACCATAAGCACATAATGGACTCCTGCTTTCACCCAATGACTCACTCACTATTTAGTAAAAGTCATCTACCAATTTTGGAATTTATTTGACACTTGTAAAACCAACAATTGGGCTTTAGATTAATAAAAGAAATAAAGGAAACAAACAAGAGAACAGATTGAACATTGGTTACCAAATTGTTCCAAAGAGAATTTTACAAGCTTCACAAAATCAGGTCTTAAAACGTGACCGGGAGGTTGAATGTCTATCAATTTTTTATTCGGGGTGTGCAGCAAAATCAACTCACCAAATGCCACTATGCCACACACATTTGTGTACAAACTTTAGAGATTTTTCCCCAGCTCGTTAATCGATTCCAAGGCTTTGATAAGGAATCTGAAATCATAGAGAGAATGTCGAAAGTCGAAGTTGGTCTTTATTGGCTTGCAGTAAAAAACATTAAAAGGGGATGGAGACAAAGTGCTTTGGAAGGAAACCTTTGAGGTTTATTTTGTACAAATGACTTTGGTTTTTAATCAAAAATTCAGGAGGGAGTAAAAAGCAACCCTCTTGAAGAGATAAGTACCTTGGACCAGTGGCAAAAAAGTTGTCCACTTTAGCTTCTTTTTAAACAGAAATTACACCCTACAGATAATTTTCTTTCCATTATTTACCTAAAATAAAAGACCACAAAATACAAAGAAAAAATTGACAACTCTCTAAATAGAATGACGTTTGAGCGACACCGGAAACTTAAGAAGACATTCTGCAGCAAAAATGCTAAAACGGAGAGAAAGAAAGAGAGAGAGGATAATGAAGACGAGGGTAATTAATGAGCGGACTAACTGAAACCTTAAGTTTCTTCTTTCGGTAGATTTAATGAATGGTTCTGATGACGAACCATAAATCCTCTTAATGGCCTAACCAACCTTTGTCGTTAGATCTGCATTTAACAACAAAAACCAGCCCTTCCTTCTTGTTAAGCAAACTTTCGTAAACCAAACTCGGTTTGTCCACAAAACACAAGATCTAATTTCTCTTCCCCATCAAAATTATTGTTATGTACTACAAACTTCTTAATTTACTAAAATGTCTAATGAACTTTTTTGAATTTTTGGAAATCAACCTGAGCAATAACATACATCAGTAATTAACAAATTACTTTGGAGAACTGTAAATCACAAGAAAAAAAGTTTCAAAGGAATGCCGACTTGGTAAAATGGGCAGCCGCTTTATAATAAATCATAATGTTGGCTGCATTTTAGTCTTTAATGAGAATTTAAACCGCTTCCTTAAATACTTACATATACATTGTTTATGCATGTGCAAAAGAATTCGATATAAAATTTTATCTTAAGATTTAATAAATACGTCCCCCGAATGATCATTTCTTTCAGACTTTTTGTCCATTTGTAATAATTCCTCATAATGTTCATAAAAATCGCTTTTTATTGTTCTCCACTTTTACTTTTAATGAGTAGTCATTAAGGCACGCACGTTAGGCAGCGGGATCTCTTTCCACGCTTCATGCCCTCAAAGTCATAATAATAATATGCTGGATTTATAATTCTGAGTTTGGATTATTACCAAAAAAAGAATTAAAAATGAAAACTTACTTTTCATAGAAGAGAAACTTGTCCCCAGATCTCTCTATGCAGTTGCCCTTGCCCCCCATACTTTTGTGGTCAATCATTACTGGGGAAACGACTCCGGATTGGAACCACTCCCCCTGCCAATTACCCGGAAGATTGCAACTATTATCTGAAAAATAGAAAGAGTTAAAATTAGACTTCATTTGGTATATAATGGGCTAAAGATAAAGTTGAAGAGGGTTGATTATTTTTCTGCGGGAGAGCAAGCCTGTCATAATATCAAGGGTGGAGATAAGACATTTTTTCCAACCTCTCTAATTTCATCCCTGTCAACTTAACTGGGGAAATGCAATGTGGTTCAATATCATTTTTTATAGACAAGAGATTAGTTAAGAAAGTAATTTAAAGTGCATGAAAATATTTTGATTTATATTTCATCAGATGCATGCACTAATGCAGAATTTTCCAAATTAACTAACACGCTAAATAGAAAATGTCATAAAATTTCAGGTTGGCATTTAGCCAGTCCCAAGTGACACTCAATACTCATCTTTTTAGTCAATATAATACAAGACTACATTTAGTCTCCTATTTGAAACCACTCATCCATACTAAACAAACCAAAGATGGTGAAATAATGGAAAGATAACCAAACCACGCCGTATAGCATAGCACACAAAATGAGGTGCTTTGTCAAAGGAAAAACAACAATGGAGAGTGAGATAGCATGTTCTGCTGTGGGATGTGATGGCATGTGGCAGAGATGAGATCCCATGTGAATTTTACTCCATGAATATTTGTTTGGTTGTAATCTGCACTCCTTTGGTTTTGCCTAGGATAAATTTAAATAGAATGTGGAATATGGAACACGCAGAAATAATTTACATGCTATATGCAAATAAAATGTAATGAAATCAATTCGCCAAATATTTAAAATCCAGTGTCCAATTTCCCAAATCCAAGCTGGCTAAGGAAATGTGAAAACAGGAAGGAAGGAAAGATCGTCTCTTCTTCAACAACTAACTTCAAGTCATCAAACCAATGTTGAAAAACATCATCAATATCTGTCAACACCATCTGACACTCACTTTACTCATACTTCCAAACTTCAAACTCTGAACTCATCCGTTGACTGAAAACCGAATCGGGTAGTTTAGTTTAAGACTCAAGGGTTTGCTTGTGTGTCACTTTGGAAGTATAAGGCCATGTCCATGATGTTCAATTCTACAACTACGTACTGCAGCAGTAATAGTCAAGTGACTGGAATTTTGTGTAAAAGACACAAGTGGATCGGATTCTGGAGAAATCTATAAGTGAAGACCCAACAAAAGACTATGTCGTGTGCCGGGTGACAATTTTTCTACCAAAAGGAACAGACGACGACACGTTTTAAATTCCAAATTCTCCAGTTGCAGTGCCAAGAATGAGCTGCATTGCACCAATACTTGAAAAAAAAGTGCACAGGGATAGAAATAACATATAAATCCTCTCTTTAATTTAAAAGATTCTAATCCGGCAATCTTTTCCGCTACCTAAATACATAAATACTTTACGTTGTAATGCATCTAATGATAAATTACAGAAACACGGTTGAATGAACAAAAAAGAATTCACTACTTCCTTCATTTTTCCTGATTATTTTGCATCATTGAGTTTTGCATTATCAGGATGATGATGATGAATTACGTAGTTGGAGAAGATGGAAGGAATCAGGCCATAATCCAATGATGAGGAAAAGTTCACTCCATCATTTGATTCTTCTTCTTTGATTTGGAACTTTAAATGCGCTTCCTCAAACTTGTAAATTGGTTTTAATGTGATTATAGTCAAAAGTTCCAAAGTAAAAGTCTCCCACTAATTTTCCACTCCACAAAAACCAATTGGCTGTAGAATAATTGTCCCATCGATTTCAGAGATGATTTAAATTGGAATATGTTTTAGCCAAAAGGAGAAAGTTTATAGCTAATTTAAAAACCACATAATATTGGTTTGACTTGGCTTTGCCCAAGCCACTTACTTTGTCCAGATTGTATTTGTAACATAACGAAGCATAAAATTCATAAACACTTCCATTCGCACGAATGGACCTTGATTAGATAAAGTTTATTAGGTAAAGTAAAGTAATTTAAAAGCCTCCTCTTAACTTTGGCTTGCAGAGAGAGAGAGAGAGTATCCTAATGTGAAAATTGAATATTCGCTAAATGAGTTTTGGGTGACGAAGCCAATATTGTAATTGTGATTTTGATATTTCATTTCACTTTTAATTTAACGCCTCTCAAATAAACAACTACATGGTAGACTAAGCATTAATTTTACGAGCAAATAAATACTATACAACGTCAAACCATAAAGCTAATCCTTTGTGAAGATTTCTCTTAATGACATGAGAACAACTTTTATTAGGATTTAGTAAGACCAAATCTAGCTGTTAATGAACAGGACCTACCAAGTGGAATAAATGCTGATGGACATTTACCAAAACTAATAAAGCCTTGATTGAAAATTGTATAACTCTTGACCACTTTATTTACTCTATGTAATATCCATTGGTCAGCTCTCTTTCCGCTGCCATCATTAACAATAACGAGCATTAGCCATTAAATTAGCTTATCTCTGACTAACTCTGCTTATTAGAATTGTCCAGAGGACAGAATAATATTTTGCCATGTTCCAGGAAGGATTGAGCAGTTGCTGTACTACAATAAATGAAATGGTCCACTTAAGCCAATTATGGTTTCCCCTTTTCCTTACCGTCTTCTCACAAATAATTTACAATTCTAAAAGGACTGGACTTGGATCAAGGAAATTTTTTAATCTTTTCTCATTATATCTTTTTTCTTGGAAAAAATGCATTTTACCTACCTACAATATTTTTAGTCGGCGTTACAGTTCCGCAAAAAAAAACTTTGTAAAGGAACTTGAAAAAATTGTGGGTTCAAATGTCCTCCTTCGCTTTTGTGAATTAGTGAGTGACAAAAGAAGAGACCACAACAAGGGCGGAGATGGTTGACAACAAGACATTTCTTTTCCAGATCAATTTACCCCTACTTAAGAATCCTTTGGAGAATATAAAGCGAGTTCCTTCATTTAATCCAAATGGAGGAGGACACTTTATCTTCCTTGTCTGTCCTGTAAGCGGATACTTGTACAAACAAACAAAGAAATTATATTTAAAGAGAAGAACAAAACACTTTGGCCCAAGATTAACCACAAGTAACAACAAACTTAAGACGACATGAAGAATAACGTAGACCAAAATAATTTTTGTTATATTGACAAAATCCACTTTCTTTGAAAAGCAAGACTACTTTAAAAGCAATATTGCACACACATTTGATAAATATCCAATTTCAAACGCATTTCTTCTTTTCAATTGGATAAAATGTCTTTATGTAACATGATACAGAGGGAGAGAAAGGACAAAGCATTTATATTTTTTACCATCTGCAAGATTATATAAAACTCAAAGGAAAAACGATTTTATTACTGCTGCAAAAACCTGTGAAATATTTAATTAACTTTGTGCTACTATTTTGAGCCCCATGGAGCTCCCTTTGTGATAAAATGATGCCACCCTCTGCTTCCCATGCCCATAAACTTTGGTCACTTTCTCCAATTGCTTATATTATTATTTGAAAACTTGCCAAGAATTGGAATAGCATTGCATGCAATATGTAACAGCAGTTGCTTTGAGATTACAATAATTATAAAATATTCACAATTTACACAATAATTGCATATTGAGAATTCTCCCATAATCTAGAAATAAACAGTTTGGGGACAACAACTGGCTTCGACTTTAGGCACCCGGAAGCGCAGCCATTTACATTTCCATTCGGAAGTTGAGACTAGAGTTGAAATTCTCCGTGACGCAGGGATGTCAACGCTGAAGAGGAAGAGAATGTCAATTCAATTTTAAGCTGAATTTGAACTCATGAGCAAAAGCCAACCTCTGATTCGTCCTCAAATTCGGTAGGAACACCCGCACAATTACATCATATGACAAAACTAACACTTGACAAAGATTAATAGCGCATTTACAGTTTTGAGTCGTAATCTGTAAAATGTTTTTAATTGGACAAGACTTGCAAAGAATTTCTCCAACTTACTTTCAGGTGCGTTACAAAATATAGAGTAGCCACGAAACGAACATGGTTATTGTACTTGGAAAGGGGAGAAAAGGGTTGTAGTTTGGCCACTACGTTAATGTTATGTGGGGAAAGTAAAGTGTTGGGGAGAAGTTCATGCAAATGAATTTCACCCGGGTAGCCCAGCAGGAGCAGGAGGGATTATCCGGGTGAAATATGCCTCTTTGCCCTCCTGTGGATTATCAGCGGAATAAATTTCATTGCCAAATATGAAAATGTGCTACTTGCCACTGCCATTTACAAACCCCTAAAACTTTCTCTTCCTACTTATATTTGACTTTAGTTTGTTGCCGATATTATCGCAGAGGTTCAAAAAACTTTTGCTCTCGTTTTTCTGGCTAATTCTATATTTTATTTAACAAGACTAGAGCGTCTAGATAATTCAATTTGTAGTGTGAATAGTGATTGAAATTGGAGTCGGACTTTGTAAATAAAATCCCATTCAAATAAGAGTTTACTACCCAATTTCGCAAAACAAACAAATGCTTTCAAAGATATTCTATAGGGAACAAATGTTTAATCACGAATTCCATGTAAAAAATCAAGAACCAAGTCTGGAGATCAAATTCAAAGAGCTTTGCTTTTAATTGAAATCGTATTATTTTTATTTAACACTCAGCATCTCTTTGGATGAGATTGAATTGTCGAATGTCTAGAGAATTGTGTAACTTTACACTACTGACTCTTCTAATTTATCTCATTTCCCTCAATTCTTCACCAGTTCACGATTAAGTTGAAAAAGATGTAAATAAAAAGATCCAACTAACTATGCACTTTAAAAAACGAAAAGTTTGCTACCATTTCGTTTTTCTTTTCCACCCCAATGTCGAAGGCGTTTTCTCCAGCATTATTACACCTCCTTTTGTTAAACACGTGAATTCAATATCAAATTAATCTGAGTGAGATCGTGTGAGTTTGGAATTTATAGGTGGAATCGGCTCCAAGTAATTAAGGGGTTGTCTAACTCTCCTTCCTATTTTTCTTGATAAATAGATTGATAAAAATCTAAATTGAATTTCTGCCAATTTTTTACCCTTCCAAATTACACCTTTTAGTAAAAGAAAGAGAGAGAAAAAACATTTCCTATTCAATTCTTTCAATTTTAGTGAAAAACGAATGCACCATCTGCATGACATGATTAATCCATCGCGTTTATGAATTTGAAAAAATATGGATTAAACCGACTTATAATTACACAAATTATCCCAGCTTTGAGTTATTAACCATTTGATAAATTCAATTAGAACTATAATTTTAAAAATTGGCCATGATACATAAATAAAATCTTGTAAAATCGCATAAAGCAAATTTAATTTAAAAGTTTCCATTTTCCACAAAACTAAATAAAAATCTGTTTCTTTTTCCCTGTCAATCAAAATCATATCAACGTCACTTTCAAAACCTCATTCGTTTTCTACAGTTTTGTGTTGTAACTTTTTCCTAGATTTCATCCATCCAACAAGTGTTCAGAAGAATATTGTAGAAAATTTTTCTACTTGCTATAAAATTAGTAATAAATATTTATTGTTGGTTACATACATACCGATTTAAATTAAAAATCTAACAAGTTGGTGTTAAAGTTGATGTTTAATTTGACTTGGCTCCAGAAAAGATGATTTGGATAAAGTGAATGCTAATGTATCTTTTATCAGTACAAATTACCACATTTCAAAAACATGTTACAAACTACCGACTTACTAATTATGGGTGGTAATATGCAAGAAATTATTATTACATACAGAGAGTCTATATTCTATTGAGCCATTCCAATCAAGTTTTGCTTGCGTGCATTTTTATTACCTAAGCTAACTCGTTTTGTTTTTCTATCTTATTTGTAGACATTTTCTCATTCTCACCTCTGAAATTCCTTTAAATTTAAGAAAAGGGGGCCATCAATCCATCAGTTTAAAGCGTTTGACAGCTTCGTTCCTCTCTTTTAAAAGAAAAGAGAAGAGAGAGGGGCAATTATCATCATCAGCAGCCAATGGAAATGGAAACGTCCAACAAACTTTGGCTGGAAACATTTTCAAGTGGAGTGGAACAAATTAACAAATGGAACATCTTTTCTCAAAGAATTTCCTCTTTTTTGTCTTCAACTTTTTGGTCACACTTTAATGGCTTTACAAAGTTGGGGAAAAATAAGTGGATGGGTTAAGGGTTCAGTCCAAACTCTTCATTAGCTAATTTTACATGGACATGATGTAATTTTGTAGTACATTTTTCTTATTTTTTGTTTTCGAAAAATCCAAATGAACTCTCTTCACACGTTGAACAGTAGCAGAATACAAAGTTAATAAAATTTACGCCTTTTTACAAACATTTAAATTTCAATAGCTTCCTGCAGTTTACAACTGCTGCGGAGAAAAATGAAGCTTGTCCTAATCTTTTGCTTCTTTTGTGAATTTTAATTTCATTGAGTGAGCTTTAGTTTGCTTTCATAGTTTGAGTTATGTTTGATATTAAAAGACATATGTGTGTGAGGTGATCAGAAGAAGGATTCATTTACAGAACAACAAAACAAGAACATTAATTTCGGTCTCTGTGAAAATTTTGATGTGGTGCTATAGCCATTGGCGTCAAATTCCTCACTTCAAAGGACACCCAGATGAGATGAGATAAAATCTATTGCTGCTGCTGCCAGTGTCCAAAGCTAAGCTCCCTTCAGGAACCAGTTCGCTTGTAATCTTTTGTCTCTTGCACAATAAAACTGGACGGTCAAAAAATCCCGAGTCAAAAGTAGTCAACTTGACCATTACTCATCCAAATACAGAGGGCAATGAGCAATTCAATTCTTTGATGGATAACCACTCTCTAGTGTTTTACAAGGATTAGGACATTTATTAACAAGCATGCCCAAAATTAGCCAAAAATTAAAAGACCAATGATCTTTGTATAATAAAAAATTGTACTGTATTATGACAATAATTATACAGGGATTTAAAAAAAAGAGAAAGATAAATGAGAGTCTATTTAGAATTTGAAAACAAGACGGATGAAGTGAGTTGACTTCTGTTTGTACATAAATTATTCATAAAATGACATAAAAACTGGACCAGTTCTCTTATGAATTCAGATGTGACATAAACACGGTGTTGGACATCTGTCCTCTCTTATTAACATTTTATCCTTCCAATTTAATCCTGTTTTTATTGAATCGCTCATTACAACTTTTAAGTCTGGGTTTAGTACAATTTACAATTGTAAAATGATGTTAGTCTCATCATCGCATCACTTCGTAAATATAAAAAGTGGTCCTCTGTTTTTTACTGGATGAATTAAATCTTTTAGTACCCTTAAATCTAAGGATATTAGCACCCCATAATAATTCCAACTCTTTCGTAATAATTTTTCACTACATTTTTACATGATTCGACACAGATAAAATAAAATTCTATATAGGAAATCCAAATATTGTTTCACTAATCTTAAAAGCAAGTACGAAACGTGTTAAAAACCAAAGACCTTACATTATACCGTAAAAATACAAACAACAAGCATATGTACTTATTTAGTGTCCCAAAATTATTGTTTGCAATGCAACCACTCATAACAATCAAGGTAAAGAAAGAGCAGAAACCATAATCATACTTTAGCTTAAATTGCTGTAGAGTGTGGACAATGAGACATAATCATAAAACACATACACCCACCCACAAAACAATTTCTGCTAACAATTTTATTATTATGTTTCCAGAATTTTTAGCTTGATATTTCTGTTTCTTCAACTCGATACAATGCAATGCAGTCAAGAGTTAACTTAATTCAATGGGATTTAAAATACACTCTTTATCAGAGCCAAATAATGGGTCTAACAATTTATCTACAGCAACTTTCTTCCCCACGCTGCATGTGAGCTTGAGAAAATGTGAAATTTATGCGAGATTTTAAGGGAAATATGATCATCACCACTACTTTTACCACTTTCCCACTTTTTAAAGCTCTTCCTGCTTTACGACCACTTTTATGGTAGACTTATGAAAATGACAGCTTTTCTTTAAAAGGAAACAAAATTGCGTTTATAGTTTCTTACCACCACGACCAATGAGACTGCTTGCACTCGCAAAATAACCTCCGTCATGTTGGACGTCGTAGTGATGAGCCTGGTCATTTTGATATTGTTCTATTGGATGGGCGGTGGGTGGGGTCACAGGCAGATCCAAATGCTCAAAATGAACTTGGGTTGCTCCAGGTGAGGGCAATGCATTCGGATTTGCAGACGTTTGGTTAATTGTTGAATTGATGGTGGATTGAATCACTCCTGCAAATAAAAAAATACAGGCGTGATGTTATTGATCGGTTAAAAAATCTAGATCTGGTTCTGATTTTGACAAACGAAGCTAATTTTCATTCCGCATTATTCAGATTCAGAGTTTAACTTAAGCCACCCACAAGAAAAGCGAGAATTGGGTCATTTCAATTTCAGGATAAAGAACTAGTTTGACATTCTTCATCTCGTCTTCAAGAGTTTTATTTTTTGAATGAACTTTTATTTAGAGGTAATCAAGTTGAGCCAAAAATTGATCGAATTTGAAACTAGAACATTCGCTGCTATAATATTATTTTCCCAAAAATAGTAATGACGTTAAGGTTTGTGATTTTTCCATTTTCTCCTAAAAATACAAAAAGGAAGGAAGGGAGGGCCCTTGGCTGCTCCCCTTTGCCTCGTCTTTGATTTTTTGATTGGAGTCAGCATGCGTTATTTATTTTAAACAAGGCACGCACCACGATATCATTTCAAAAATAAAGCATTCCAACAATGCATGTAAGTTCAAGGGTTTATGCGTAATATTAGTTAACAGTGTTGTATTGTACAACTACGCACGCAAGCAGCCAAACCCTTTCCTTTTCACTAAACCTGACAGCATTTTAATGAAAAGCCCCATAGCGTAAATCCCAACAAAGAAATGAAAAAAAAACATTTCACATTTTTAAGTGAACTGTATTAAATAGGTCAGCCCATTACTGACCTATCCCTCTCTCTCATTAATTAATTGTTCATTGGATTCCAACAACTACAAACTATTTACATATTTTTTTCTAGATGTATATGAGATCACGATACCCCGAGGTCAGGAAAAGGAAGTCATAGGTCAGAATACCACACAGATAACTTTCCAACGTATCAAAGATCAATTACACAGAAATAAAAAAGAGACGGACGGAAACCCAACCCAGTTAGACATGTCACGAAAGAATCCTTCTAACTAGCTTAGTACTCTCATGCAACAACAAAAACGGACTCTTAATAATGAACACTCAAGTTCAATAATGAATTTGCTCCTCGAGAATTGAGTGACTTGACAGGCTCATAATAATGTAATGAATCAGGGCTTCATTCAACTCAACATTGTCCGGCTTGGAATAGAAAAATTAAATGATTGACAGCCGCGTATTGTGCAGTCAGTTGGAGTCCTCATATGCTCAGATGGATCCTCAAAAACGTATAAATTGTCCAAGGGGCAGAGATGTATCTGCAGTACTATCTGAGAACGTCATCTAATTAGATTCCAGGCTCAAATTGACTCCTATGATGCGCCCTAATAGTCGTTGCTTTGTGCAAGAGTCACCCGAGTCCAAATTGATTGCATTTTGATACACAATAAAATTGATTTTTAGTTCACACACAGCAAAGAGCATACCTGACATTCCTCTGAAAATTGCTGGCTAGCTGACTCTTTGTGAAATTTGAGATTAAATGAAAAGAGTCGGGATAAAATTTAATGAAATTGAAACTGAACAAGGTGGATGGGGGATGGATATTTATACCTTTTACAGGTTTATTACAAAGGTGGATTAGATATAAAGCACAAAGTGAATTTTATTCACAGCTGCATTCACTTGGCTCAGAAACATTGGAACGCGTTTCCACCCATTTCACCTTATGTTCCTCTTTTCAACGCGTTCATTTCCCAAAGCTAAAGTAAAGCATCTCTCGGCAGGAAATGTTTGAAGCCTCAAAGTGCAATGCAAAGGTTCAATAAAACTCCCCTTCTTCCCCTCCCTAAATTATCCGCTTCTCCTAAATAGAATGTACACAAAAAGTGTGAGGGGAGAGATATGCCATGGGGGCACGGGACAAGACACGTCCGCTTAAATTAATTAGGAAAATCGGACTGGGAAAGAAAGAAATGCATGCAGGTAGGAAGAATATTTGCGTTCATTTTATAATCCTTGCGTTTTTCTCTTTACTATGCATTTGGTTGTGAATATTAATGAAGCTTCTCGAGTGGGAACAAAGTGTCAGTAATTTAATGTAATGTAAAGTGACACCAGAAAGATGCTTTGTATGTATATCTAGGGACTAATCAAGATAAGAGATTATGATATGATTTACATGCACTTTAAAGATTAAGTACCGACTCCACTTACAACTTGTAATTCCGCCTTGGGAATACGATATTGTAAAATGCATCATGTTTCTCTCTCTTTGTGTTTTCTCTCTTTTTAAAAACCATATTAAGTTTTATGGAAATGGAATGATAGGGCATTGCAATTCACGCAAATTCCATTTCTTTTGTTGTAATTTTATCTTTACAAATTATTGGGCTATTGTTATTTTTCGCAATAATTCCCTAGGGCTCTAACAAGTATATTTCATATAACTATGTACGAATCATCTGCAGACCACTTGTCCTTATCTTGAATGGAAGTAAATAAGTACATCACATTTAAAATTCAGCTAACGAACCCAATCACCGAAAAATCCCGGAAGGAAAATGAAATCGGACGAACGCATGCAATAAGATTCAAGTAAAAGTCCTCAACTCAAGTGGCACTCGGAGAAAAATCCAACATTTCCTTTCTTCCTCACATAGAATTAAATTTTGCTGAATAGACTTTATTACACAAAGATATTATTGAGGAGTATGTGTGAGTATTATTACGAGCATGTTCCCTTAGTTTATTCCTAACATGTCAAACCTCTAACAATGCGATGGCCAAACTGCCCCAAGCCATCATCAAATTTGAGATACTTTCACCGTCATCAGTTTGACAACTTGGTATGAAATAATAAGCTTGAAATATAAACTGTCTTTGGAGCATTCAATTCACGAAATTCATCTGTCTTTTGAAAATGATGGAAGGGTTGTTTTTGTATGCATTGGTTGGTATTGGATTGGATGTGGCAATGGAGCACTTACTTAATGCCCCCAACATATATATAAGTAAGTAATATCATCTTCATCATTGGATTTTACTTCTACCAACCCTTTCTTTACTTTGCTTACACATAACACAAATAAAGGAGATTATTTACCTTTCCCCTCTTTGACTTGACATGACATGACTTTATTGGCCTGACTAACCATGAAGAGCAGGGAAAGGAAATATCCAAAATGTAAATGGAATTGAGTTGGAAGGAAGGAAGAAGAGTTTATTTATGCCATTCAAAAATTCAAATATCAACAGTACATTAAGATACAAATGGGTGGAATAAGTAGACATTTGGATTTAAGAGATTTGGATTTGTGAAGATTGAGTGAGAGGCAGGCAATAATACTAATATATGGCCATCACTCTAAATCAAGAGAAAAGGAAATGCGTGAAACGTATTTCCACAAATTCATTGTTTGCATGAAATGTTTATAAAACACCTGAAAAACCAGGCAATAATAATCTCAAATCCCTTCTACCTGTCTGTCTGTCTGACTGTCCGTCTCTTATTTTCTCTCTTTTTTCTGGTCCTGGTGTGAAAGTGAAATTGAAGAGTTTGTGTAGGAAGTGGGAATATTTCCCAATAAATGAGTGAAGGGGAACTTGTTTGTCCATTTCACTCCCTAGAAAAATCCGGAAATTTTGCCCAAGTAATGATGCCACAATAAGTGGAGAGCAAACACAATTTCATCAGAATCAAAATGAAGTCCAAATCCAATTGAATTCTACTTTATTTTATTTTGCTTTGCTTTCCCAACTCACAATGGAAATATAGAAAAGAATTCCCATAATAATAAGTCCCCAAAATTTGTATTCTGACGCATCCCTCAGAGAAACTAATGAAAGTGAAACGGCCAGCGGCCAAAAGAAATAGCCAAAGTGAGGTACCACCCATCAATATATCCTCCCTTATTTTACACCAGCAACAAATTAAAATCTGTTCATTCAGTAGCCGTCTGTTCAATTCAATTCTCATTCAAATTAAGATCAAACGAATTAGAGCCAAGGGTGGCGATGAGCAAATGTTGTGATGACTTTCCATTGCATTGCTATGCACTCATCTCAAATGCATAATTACACTCACTTCTGCTGTGGTCTGCTCAGAGTAAATATTGGCTTTGCTTGGTATCATACAAATAGGGGACAATGCGATGCAATATCTTGCAATGACTCTCCTTCTTTAAATACAAGTTGACATTTCCAGTAGAGAGATTGAGGGTTAATGATAATGAATGCAATTTTAATTTGGATCTTGTGTTGATGAAGACAAAGGGAGAATCTTCTCCAGCTAATTCTTCTTCATTTCTCTTAATTACTTTATAATAGGAAGATCCCCTATTAAAATTTTATGTCATAATAATTCTTTGTTAGATATTTTCACACTTATTGCAAAGTCCAACCCTACTTAATTTAAATTTTCACACGTGTAGTAAAAACGTTAATTGCTTTTTACAAAAAGGCCTTTGACCCAACCCCAAACCTTTGCTAATTCTTAAACTTTATTTTAACAAACACGATACGGCTTAAGAAAAAGAATGAGCATACATAAATCAACTCTCAAAAGAAGCTAAAGTGTGAATGGATAAAAAATCGATAATACTTTAAGACTTGGTGGCGTTGGACTTTTTAAAGTTTTATGGTTTCTGGATTTATTTAAAACCCTAAAATCACGATTTTGTCTCTACAAAACTTTTCAGCTTTGTTTGACTCATCTCTTACGTGATGTGTAAAGTACCTTATGGTTAAGATGAATCATAATATTTCATTTTGAAACTTTACTTTCATTGCATTTCATGGTCTAACACTTTGCATGCTCTTTGGTTTTACTTTTTTAGTAATCCTACTTAACTTTGAGCAGCCATTCTTTGTTTGTGATAATAATGAAATGAAAATTAATCCTTTTCTTAAGAGTCCAGTTCTCCATGTTATATAACTTATAGCCTATAAGTTATTATGCCAGCCCAACCAACTTTTTATTATTTTAAGAAGTGGTAAGAAATGAGTTGGAGGTGTTGGACCATGAGTTTGATGTCACGCTTCGCCTGCTTCAAGTAGAAACAAAAGTTGAATAATATTTATGTATGGCACTGCAGCATATTATTTAATGTATGTTGTTGTTGATGGACATAAGTTGAGGGTGAA
>JAQIXN010000889.1:0-26351 GCA_034698145.1 Proisotoma minuta | reverse complement strand
AACCTTCAACGATATAATGAAATTAAAGATAAGCCAGGTCTGTCAAATTTATTAATATTTTTACATAAAAATTTACAATCAAATATGACTTTTTTGTAATTAATATAGGGGATGGATTTTATATTCGAGCACTTTTTGATTATCCTGCTTTATCTATGCCAAATATTAATGTGGATCCTCAACAGCTAACATTTTCAAAAGACGAAATATTATATGTGGACAATACAATGTATAATGGCAAACCAGGACGATGGCGAGGATGGAAAGTCGATGCTGAAGGACACACACGAGTTTGGGGAATTATTCCATCAAAATACAAGTATAAAAATAAAGCATAATTAAATCAAATAAATTCAAGAATGCATATAAATTGCTTTGTTTTTTTCAGGGTGGAAGAGGATATGCTATTTAAACGAAGCCTGGGCGATTTGGATGGAGATAGAAGAAGCTCGACAATAACTCGTCGAAGCTTTTTCAGAAGAAAATCACATCACAGAAGCTCTTCTCGAGAACTTGCTTCCTTTTCTGATTTCTCTATTAATTCATACGGAGACTTGGCTGGGCAACATGGAATGTCCATGAAAGATGACAGTATTCTACCCCTTACATCATATCAACGCGTGGAACGATTAGATTGTAAACATTTTTTTATATATAAATTCTATACAATTTGCTGTAATGTCTTGATTTTATTTTCTAGATATGAGTTTTTTGCGTCCTGTAATTTTGGTGGGTGCTTTGAGTGACCTAATAGCAGAACGTCTGGTACAAGATTTCCCATATCAATTTGCGAGAGTGTCCCTTGAAGTAATGCAATGTGACGGTCGCGTACTTCAAGAAGGACTTGCTGAAAATATTTTTGTGGACTACAAGCGCAAAGGCTCTCACTATGAATGTGTCACAATGCAAGCTATTGAGAAAGTCCGTTCAAAGGTAAAATTAAATTGTAAAGTGAATTTATTAGAAAAGGATTTATCCATTTTAAATCATTTTATAATTTTTACAGAAATTGTACTGTATCGTGGACATTAGTACTGCAGGTGTAGAGCGACTTCAAAAAGTCGGCCTGTATCCTGTCGTCCTACTAATAAAATTCAAGAGTTCAAAACAAATTCGTGAAATTAAAGATTTGAGAGGGGATAAAATATCGCAAAAAGCAGCTAAAGAATTGTATGATCATTCTGGAAAAGTAGAAAGTGAATATAAACATTTGATTACAGGTTAGTACTAACTTCACTGATAAGTATGCTGGTTTTGAAAACTACAATAATATTAAAATTCCTTTTTGTTTTGCAGCGTCAGTTCCTGGAGGGACAAACATTTCATATCTAGCCACACAGGTCAAGACCGCAGTAGAAAAAGAACAATCTAAAACATTGTGGGTCCCTACGTAAAAATATGAAACCAAAAAATCCCGATTAATATTCGTAACAATAATAGTTTTAGCATTAGCTTTTTTTTAGTTTAAAGACAAAAAATATTAGAAATTTGGCAATCAGTCTATGCACAAGGTCTATCAACCACAACAAATTACCAAAGATAGAATAATCATCAAGTATTGTATCTTAGATAATCCAAATCCACTAATACCAACGCTTTATATTATGCTCATTGACTGTTTCGATAATCTAAGCAAGCCCAAAGAAATGAAAATCAAAACTACTTTACCGTAACAAATAAGCTCAATTAGTAACAAACGATGCCACAATTAAGAGATTCAAAAGGGAGATAGCAATACAGTATTCATTAACCGATTCGACCTTCCATGTGCTACAAAACGCAAGCAATTTAGAAATAGTATAGTATCTTAATATTAGAGACAAGCTATTTTAACCCTGTAACAAGTATTTTATGAACAAATATCATGATTAATTGTTTTATTTTAGGAAATTTCTGACAGCTATTATTATACACCTTTGAACCAACAAAGGCTTCTAATTATGGTTGTTGTTTTAATTTTATGAATTTTATTAACAAGCAATAAAAAATACTTTTAAAATGAAAAGTTTTTATTATGACTCGTTTATTTTTCAGGGATATATAAAAGAATGATAACTCGTCTATTGACTATTATAAACTACATATTAATTAGTAATAACAATTATTTCAAAAACACCCAGGGAAAGGATCCGTTCTATTTTTTCTCATGACGAGTTGAATTTTCCTATTCATATCTTCACTGTAAATGGCGACGCATTTTTCGTAATTAAGTCTCCTCCTGGTTTGACAGGGCTTTTCAAAGTAGCGTGTCCTTCTGTATTGGTCAAGGAGCCCTTCGCGTCCCATCAGTCGATTTAGCAGGCGCATTGCTTCGTCCACATTGTCATTTCGAACCATCACCGTCCTCGCGATGAATTTCACGTGATGGTTTTGAACCATTTTCCTAAAATATTAGCAAAGACACATTAGAAACTTTATTTTGATAAATTGTCGCGTACTTACCACAAATTTCTTAAAATCTTGACCCTTTTTATCCGAGAGTTTTGCTGTTTTCTTAAAACCGCAGTCGCATGCTTCCCCTGATTTGAGAACTATGCGAAGCCCTAAAAAACCTTCTGTTTGTTGTTTTTTATGACTAATCATTAACATTTGACATTAATTTGGATTTTAATCTTTATTTAAAACTACTTTTAATTTCTGAATAAATTGTTTTGTTTGGAGGCCGTTGGAGGAAGCGTCTTGTTATCACTTCAAACGATGAGATTTATGGTACCCTTACTTTTTCATGAGTTTTAATTTTTTTTTGTTAAATTTCTAGATATTTTTACAATTTAGCTCTACCATAATATTCATTGGAATTTTTAATGGCTTCTTTCGTCCGTTTGTTCGGCGTTGTTTTGCTGTTTGGAAGTTTTGTTGGAAAGAGTTTGAGCCAGAGCGTCCCTCCACAGCAAGGGCCTCATCATCCTTTTGATTTTGGGGATTTCCTGGCAATTATCATCATCATCTTTTTGATGTTTGTTGGGATTTGTGCATGTCTCGGAAAATATGCAAGGATGAGGTCGGCTCAGCTATAATTCGAAAAGAAAGACTCGAAAAAAGAAAAAAGAAGAAGAAAGAAGAAAGATCTGACAATCAAATGAAAAAAGTCTGAAGAATATTCTCGCAATTTTAATAAAATATTATAATATCACAGTTAACAATTGGAATCTCAATTATTTTGTAAAATATTGTGTAAAATTTAAAAAAAAATGTAATCCGAATGTTTTTAATTGTTAATAATCTTTTCATTGATAAAATCAATCACATCTTCTTTTTTAGTTAGTCGATTAAATACTTTTTTCTCTTCTTTGGACATCAAGTGACCAGTCATGTTCATCAAATGACGATGAAACATTGTAAAGGGCGAGTCTAATTCTTGGTTAATTTCAATAAATCTCTTTATGCAGTCAATTGGCGTACTTTCAGCACCGGAGAAGAATGCAGGATTATCTAGGATCCTTCTGGCTGACATTACACCCTTAGCACCAGTAATTTCTTGAATTTGATAGGCTTTCTCTAGGCTATCTACATCACCATTTGCTATCACAGGAATGTCTAAAGCGTCAACGATTGCTTTGATGTACTCTAGATGGACAGGCTCCGATCGTTCCTCTTTTGTTCGTCCATGGACCGTCAAAAATGTGATCCCTGAAGCTTGGATTTGACGAGCAACATCCACTGTCCTTCTATAAAACAAAAATAACAAGGAATTAGCAATAAATAGTAACTAACATGATTTGGGGATTTTAGAAAATTTGTTACGTACTTCATGTCCTTAAATATTCTAATTTTACACGAGATACTAAACGAATTATCTGATATTCTATTTCTCGTCTGTTTCAAAATGTCACTGACATGTTCTGGTTTATTCAGCATACAAGCTCCGATCCCATCTTTTGTAGCCCAGCTTTGAGGACATCCGCAATTAAGATCAACACCTATACAGTCTCTGTTTTTATTTAAATATATAATCAACTCAATTAATTTGTGTTTAAACAGCTTAAAATATTTAATTACTTGTAAGCTAATTCCGCAGCCTGTATAAGTTCTTCCGCATTATTAGACGCAAACTGTGCAATTAAAGGGCTATCCTCTGCAATTCAATAAAATTATTTTTTTATATGCAACATATATAACTCTACCTTTAATGATTGAATATTCTATATTTCTGTATGTTTCTGATTTTATAAAACTCTCTGGCATAAGCATTGGCGTAAATGCGAGGTCACATCCGTATTCTCGTACAAGCAGTCGAAACGGAAGTCTGCAAAAAATGATGATTTAGTAAATATTTTATAATTATCATTTTTAAATTGTAAAACTGACCTGCTAAATCGAACCATTGGAGCACAGACCTTTAATAGGCCATTGTTTTCAAATAATTCTTCCATTCTAACAATTTTCACAGAAAGATTCCAGATTCGAGGTTCACAAAATATTCAAATGTGCTCAAGAGCAGCAACGTTTTTTTCTCAATGAACGACGTGAGAAATTCTGCAATGAGAATAAAAATGTATTCTTCCGACTAAAGTTGATTTTTTGCATTAAAAATTAACTTTAATATGTATGTCAACATAAATAACAACGTATACTTACATAAAATATTTGTAAAAATAATAATAATTTTACGCATGATAAAATATTAATGTAGAAAGCAGATTCAGTCCATGTTGGGCATAACGAGACATGCTTCAGGGTTGTACTCGACGCATTTTGAAGGGTCCGTTGGAAACATTTGCTGACACTTTGTCATTAATCTATTAACACAAAATCAATTGTTTATTTCTGTAATTATGAATAATTAAAACCTTGATTTATATTATTTTATGTGTATACCTCTTGAGTCCCTGAATATATTTTCTTTGCGTTTCATCGTTCATAACGTGAGCGACATTTCTTGAGAAAATCTTTTCTCGTCCTGTTCTTGCGTGAATACCAACCATTGTTACTCCAATGGGCCATGGTGCATTTCCGATAGCCATTTCTAAATATGCATCATTCGCCTTGATATATTCCTTGTCCAACATGAATTTCACAATATCGACAAGACATTCCAAAATATCATCTTGGAGTGAACAACTTTTCAATTTACGCAAAAGAGGTTTCATATATTCCTATAATTAAAATCATTAAAACAAATCCATTCCCATAAATAACATCAATAATAGTTAAATAGTTACCACTGTTTGAGTATAAGTAGCAGAAGATAATTTCCCCATTGTGCTTAATTTTTCTTCTTCACTCCTCGAATTTAAATATTTTCCCCAGCACTTTAATAGAAACTTGACCCATTCTAAAATTGTTTTGGCTCTATCTTCCAAATTTTTCCTGTGAGAAAACACTTCTTTCGCCTTTTCCACAATTTGGTCATAAGTAAATGGATCGTCAACAACGTGGACATCTCCCAGCTTCTTCTTCTTATCAGACGAGTGGCCCGGCCCAGTTTTAGAAGTGCGGATGATTTCTTCCAAATATGCTTGATCAACTTGTTCCAAGGCTGCTTGGAAATCATTCCTAAAACCACGATTTACTTCTGGTTCTAGGATTTCCAGTTTTCTTAGTCGCCTGGAAGATTCTTCTTCCGTTTCCCCAAAAAGAAGAATGGGTTCCCCTCGCTCCCTCAATCGACGGATGACTTCTCGTCGCGAGAGTTTTGGAAGATCTTCGACGCTTTGATTTCCAGCGGCCAACTGGGCCTCAACCACAACAGCTGCTGCAGCCTATCAACAATACAATACTAATTAACATTCAATTTTAAATCACCTTTTAAACTGGGTATCATACCTTTGGCTCATTGCTGGCCACTTTTTGTAGTCCGTGTCTCTTTAAATAATCTTCTTCGTTCTTTGCGATTAAATCTGCTCTTTTGAAATATTTCTTTCCCTTTGCTAAGTTGGCGTCTTCAATTTGTTTCCGTTTCCGTTCTATTTCGGCTTTGATAGCCTCCATTTTTAATCAATTATTTTTAATCAGTCGTCAAAGTTGAAAGTAGTTGACTTCAAAAATTATTCAAAATTCGTAGTCGCGGTCTCTAAAAATCCATCTGAGTTTTGCTGTTCTTTGTTCACTGTTCTTCCGAAATAATTTTCCTTTGGGGACATGTCCGCCCCCACGGGTGACGAGATTGAGCGGAGGGTGGAGGGGGAGGAGAGGTTGGAGGCCCCAAAGGAATATTCCCATTTCGGCTTCCCCTTCCCTCCCTACAACATTCAGATGGATTTCATGACGGCGCTTTTCCACGCTCTGGAAAATAGGAAATTGGCAATCTTTGAAAGTCCGACAGGAACGGTGAGCTAAAGCATTTTAATTTAATTTGACTATAATTTTCTTTTAATTTGTGTTTCAGGGTAAATCGCTCAGTCTTTTATGCGGCTCTTTGACCTGGCTTCAACAACGGGAGCAGGAAAGAATCAGTCATTTGCAGAAACTGGTTGACAATATTGATTTGTTAGAATTGGGTAATTAATTTAATTGATTTAAAAGCATGCTAAATATTAGTGTTAATTAATTTAATATTGTATAGAAAGACAGACTAAAGTAACCGAAAATTGGATCAAGGCTCAAATAGAAGTCAGAAAAATTTCGACGGCAGTTGGGAAAGCCAGAAGGGAACTTAATTTTCATCAAAATTTCGTTAAAGAGAGAACAAATTATTTGAAAAGAAAAAAAGAACTGGACAATCGGCAGCGTTTTTCAAAAACTAAGAAAAAAGGAAGCACAACAATAACATCAAACGAGGATCCGGAAAAAGAAAAAGAACCAGATTTGGATGATTTAATTCTGAATGATGACTTTGCTCCAAATAATTACGATTCAGATTGTGACGATAAAGATATTGACGATGAAGAAGAGCCAGAATTTTATCCTTTCAAAGTAAATTTATCGTTTATAAAATTTAAAAGTTAAATACATTAAGATATTTTTAACAACAGGTAATTTTTGCGTCAAGAACACACTCGCAAATTGGACAATTTGCAAATGAATTGAAAGGAACAAAGTTTGCAAAGGAAGTCACAATGGTGTCCCTCGGCTCACGTCAAAATCTCTGCATAAATCCTGAAGTTAGCCGTTTAAAAAGCTTATCCCTTATAAATGAGCGATGTCTTGATCTTCAAAAGGGGAGTAAAGGAAAAGCAACATCAGAGAATAAAAAAAATAAAAGTTGTTCCGGTTGCTCATTCTTCAATTACACTGCGATTGAAGAAATGAAAAGTCAAGTAATAATTGCTAAATTTTGTTGTTTGGTATTGATGATGTATACAAACATTTTATGTCGTGACATTTTTGCAGATCCTTTCAGAGCCTATGGACATTGAAGACTTGATAAACACTGGAAAAGAATGCAACGCTTGTCCTTATTATGCTTCTAGAAAAGCAGCAAAAGAAGCCCAACTAATTATGGTGCCATACAATACAATTTTGCATTCGGGGACAAGAGAAGGGGTTGGGCTCAAAATAAAAAATTCTGTGATTCTTCTTGATGAAGCTCATAATGTGATCGAGTCCATTGCAAATATGTACTCAAATTCCCTGACATCTCAACAAATTCAAGACTGTTCAACTGCTTTGAAATCTTACACTCAGCGATACATGAGTAGATTTAATGCAAAGAATCTATTAAAATTGAAACAAGTTGCTTTCGTTTTGAAAGGAATGAACCAGTTTGTTGGTAAGAACATTCGTACATTTTATCATGCAATACTAACAAATACTAACAATAATATTATTTCTCGTTTTTTTTATTAGCAAATGCGAGTGATGAACAATCCAAAATTTTAAGCATCCAAGAATTTAAGATAGCGATTGGAATTGATAACTTGGATTTGTATGAGCTGTTAAAGTTTATAAACAATTCTAAACTTATTTTTAAGCTCAAAGGCTACATTCAACAGCAAGATCGAATAGCCAGCAAGAAAGAAGAAGCTGAAATTTTATTACTGAAAGATAATGATAAAAATTCTAACGGCAAAAAGAAATCAGGAAAAGAGAACAAAACAAATAACTCTTCCACCACCCAAGCTTCTATTGATGGCAAACAAATCAAAAAGAAATCTTTCGCTGGTCAAGCTGTCTTAAACTTTTGTGAATTCTTCAAATCTCTGCTCACATTCGATTCGGAAGGAAAGATAATCCTGGAAAAGAAATCATTAAAATTCTTGCTGCTGAACACTGCCGATCATTTCCAAGACCTCGTTAGATCAGCAAGGTTTGAAGAAACTGATGCAATTATCTTTTTGAGGATTTTTTAAAAAAAATATTTGTTTTGCAGAAGTATAGTTCTTGCTGGAGGAACAATGAAACCTTATGAAGAAATCGAAGATCAACTTTTCCAATCAGAAAAAGAAAGAATTTTTCATTTTTCATGCGATCATGTAATTCCAGACGAAAACCTTGTCTGCATGGCTTTAAGCAAAGGTCCATCATCTGTACCCTTTGATTTTACATTCAAAAACAGAAATTCTCCAGCTCTAGTAATTTACTGAAAACATGTAATTCAATTAAAACTTATTTTCATATTAATTTATCTGCAGTTGGAAGAACTTTGTCGCACTCTGCTCAATTTGAGCAAAATGGTTCCTGGAGGACTTGTATGCTTTCTACCTTCCTATGATTATGAAGCAACGCTATTTAATTATCTGACTACTTCCGGTTCCAAAGAAAAAATTGAGTCCAAGAAGAAAGTAAGAATATAGGTTTGATATAAATGATATAATATAGATGATAGATTACTTGATCCAAATATAATATCGCTTTGCAGATATTTCGAGAACCCAAAGACTCAAATTGTGATAAAGTATTGACTGAATATTCCCGTCAGATAAAAAACAATCCGGGTGGTGCCGTATTATTCGCAGTTGTCGGTGGAAAACTAAGCGAAGGGATCAATTTTAGTGATGATTTAGGAAGATGTGTGGTCGTGGTTGGCCTCCCATTTCCAAACATCAAAAGTTTGGAAATTACAGAGAAAGTAAAATTTGTCTCTGAAAGATTTGTACGTACTAAAGTCTTAATAATAATAATTTTAATAAATAAATGTATTTAACGTTAATTTTTTGTGTAGGGAGGAGAAAAGGGAAACCAACTATTAACCAACATGTGTTCTAAAGCCGTAAATCAATCAATTGGCCGAGCTATTCGTCATTCCAATGACTATGCATCCATCATTCTAATTGACCATCGATTTACTCGACCAAACCAAGTGGCCCTCCTCCCTAATTGGATCAACAAAAGATTTACAACCTGCGAGAATTTTGGCCAAGCTGTCAAAACAGTCTCAAATTTTTTCAACTCTAAGAAAAATAGTTGATTTCTGATTTTATGTGTTCAAATATTAATTAATATTCCATATTTTTAAAGAGCAATTAAATAAAAAAGAAGCAAAATGGATGGACTTTAATTAATTGTTATGCAGTTTGGAGCCATTTGGAGGGTTTGTTTTTGTTTGGGGTCATTGCTGTTGCGTTTGTTTTGGTCCAGAGTTCATTGCGTTTCTCTTCGTCATCCTCAGTCGAAGTTTAGTGTAGGAAGAGAAAGGATGTGAAAACTTACTCCACATTATAATAAATAGCTAATTAAAATTTCGCCAGTTTTCGAATAACAAGGGGTGTGGTAAAAATGGCCAGCAAGGTAAGCAACTAATTAATGCTAATTTTCAACTTATAAAAGTCAAATTTCATGTAAATTAAATGAGACGTCAAACTCAAGGTCACCCCGTTTGCTAAATTAAATGCGATTCATGTGTTTTTGTTTATTTCTTGGCACTTGTAGTATGCAGTTTCGTTTTATACGTTACGTTATGTTATGCGCCGCAAATTGCATTCATGAATTGATGATTTTGTTGTACTTAGATGATGCAAATGCCCCAGTCGCCAATGTCACCATTGTCGGGTGGGTTGTGCTCCCAATTGAACGGCTTGACAATTAGGTCACCGTCGAAAATGTCACCTGCAGGGATGCTGAGCGGGGGAGGCGACACGGGTGGCGACCTTCATCTCATCCACGAGAAGGAAGATGACGATCACGCTCACATCATGGAACTCTTCCAAAAGACGATCAATCAAAAGAAAAACATTTACTCTACGGATCCAATTCCACTCAATAATCCGTGGACCTTTTGGGTTGATCGGTTAGTTGTTTTTAAAAATAAAATTTTCATTTGTTTTATAATTATTAAATTGAAATATATGTATTTCTAGAACTGCTCGTGGCGTAAATATGGAGCAGTATGAAGCAAATTTGCGAAGAATTTACACCGTTTACACGGTACAGCGTTTTTGGGCAGGTATTTTTCATTGAAATTAAATTATTTTAGTTTTTATTAAAAACTATTTAATTTAATTGGATTCGTTGCATAAATAGTTTACTACAACATTCCAAAGCCTGGCGATTTGCAACCACGAAGCAGTTTGCACATGATGAGAGATGACCGGAAACCTGTGTGGGAGGAAGACTACAATTGTCAAGGAGGAACTTTTCGGCTTCGGTGCCAAAAGAAGGATACGGTATTATATTATATTTAACATTAAACAACCAACAATACCGTTGTATTTTCATTCAAACGAGTTTAAACTATATGTCGTTTTTTTCAGAACAAAGTGTGGAAAGAATTGCTGATGGCAGCAATTGGCGAACAACTGAACGAGTTTGTCCATGAAAAGGACGAAATCTGCGGTGTCTCTGTGTCTACTCGAGACAAAGAAGATGTTGTTCTAATTTGGAATACAAATGCTGAACTTGCCAAAGAGTCAAAAATTCTGAAATGTCTTCGTTTGATTTTGCCTGATACTTGTTTTCTTTCAACTTTCTACAAGCGTAAGAGAAAATAATATTTAATTTTGCTAACATGCGTTAAAAAAAGGTCATTTTATTACAGCTCATGTAACCCATCACGCGTTCGAGAAAACAAACAACAAGAAAGCTCCAAACGTTGGAAAAGGCTTCAAACTTGGAACAGAAAAGACAATCACCAAGAGTGGCGATAACTAAGAGCTTGCAAAATTTCTCCTTTCAGTTTCAAAATTCAAAAATATCTAATAATAATTTACAAAATTTACAAACATAGCTTATCGAACGAAATAGGTCTCGTCTAAAGTCAAACAAAATCTAGTAGTACTTATTTATTATCTAAAAAAAAGTTGAAAATCCAAAAAAAATCAATGATATGTCTAATGTAGGCTGAAGTGATAGGTTTTATATGGGGTCAAATTTCTCCCATTTTTATGTAATATTCTAAAAACACTTGTGTATTTATCAGAGTGTAATCTAAATGAAAAAATAAATACACAAATTATTGTCATTATAAGTATTACTAAAACTGTATTAGTAATTTAGAATTTAGTATTGGATCTGTTTTAATATATTTTTACACTATTTATACATGTTTTATGATGTAATAGTTAAAATATTTATAATTAACGGATAGTAATTTATCTTATTGTAATTTGTGGTTGAAATGCCAAATGAATGCAAGTCTGAGCGTGAACAAAGAAAAATCTCAGTTTTCTCTCTAGCGAGGGAGTCGGTTGAAAAGAGTGAAGACAACAAAAACACAAATCATTTCCTGAAATTTCTCCCTAATTACCACGCAATTTGCATAATGTATAAATTAGTGGCAGTATGATAAATTGGTGTCTGCTGCTTGGCTTCCTTATCGGCCTCTTCACCGCAGAGTTGTACCACTACCTCGTCAAGATCTCCTTCATCCTCGTCTACTACATCTTCTTCACCCTTCTCCTATCCTACCTTATCGTCTGCTTGCCAGAGGCCGAGTGGTTTTGGGTACTCACTGGACAAGGTCAGGGCGAGGAATTTGTGACCATCACCGCCCAACTCCTTCCACAAACAATCTACCATCCCACCGAAGGGTAACGGTTAGCCGTTTTTGTTTCCCATCAATTCAGTTTGAGCTAATTATTTATCTAATTTTATAGATAGAGTAAAATGTCGGATAGACAGAGGATACAAATGACGATGTCGTCGTCAAAAACTTCATCAATTTTGACCAGAAAACCCAACGCTTTCACAACCGGATTTCAAAGTTTACCGGAACAACTGTTGCAGGGTCTGATATCTTTAGGATATGATCCACCAAAGCATCTTAAAGCAGAACATTTGGAATATCTATTCAAAGACGGATCTCATTTCGTCAAGCTCTTTATGAGAAATGGAAAACCGGAAAATGTTACTTCATCAAATGAAATCTCCAAGTATGACATTTTGAAATGAATAGTATTTTATACATGTATTAAATTGCAAACAAATATTTTTATTTTAAATTAGGTATGAACTGTTGAGAGATCAAGGATTATTGCTGTATGGAGATGCTCTTCAAAATTCTGTAGAGAGACGCCGAGCATTTGAAACTGCATGTTCCAATGCAAAGAATCAACAAGCATTGAAGATCAAAGAATTACAAAAGAAGATTGAGGAGGCAAAGGCAGACGTGTCGGAGCTGCAAAGAAAAAATGAAATGATCTGTCGTCTAGTTGACTCTAAGAAGAAGTCCAACATTTCCAAGCAAAGCGTTGGTTTGCAGACTCAAAGAGAGTTGGAAAATGTCAAGATTGCAACTCAAGTCGCTAGAAAGCGTTTAAGAGATAAGCTCGAGCTATTGAAAGAGATCAAAGAGAAAGCAATAGACTCTTCTCTTGAGCAGGTTGAGGTACGATGATTTTATGATGAAAGCTATTAGCAAACTTACTCTTTTTTTAATTATAGAAAAATCAAAAGGAGAAATTTGATCTTCCACTTCAAAATTCTGTTCACAGAGAGGATAATTTGCATCAACAAATTAGAGATATCATGGAGACTTCTTTACAAAATTTGATAATGGAAACAGAGGGCTACAGTTACAGTAATAGTAATGGAAATGGAAAAAGACTTGAAAAAATTGTGCAAAAGCATATTGATAATTCTCAAAGACTGATGGCGAACTTAGCTTATGAAAAAGCTCGCAGATTCAAGCTCAATTTAAAAATTCAAATGGAAGAAACGGCAATTCAAGAGTTGATTCCATGTATAAATAAAGCAAGCAAAATAAGGCTTAACAGTACGAATAATAGTATTAGGTACCTCTTCCTTTTTTCATTTTTTTTTATATATACCTGAAAAATGTTGTGTTTTAACTTTTCTTGTTATGTAGACTTTATGAAAAAGAACTAGAGAAACGGATAGGTGTCTATGAAATAGAGTTGGCAGATGACTGGAAGGAAGTCAAAATCGAAATTCAAAGGGACGCTTTGAGAGATGCAAAAATAAAATTTAATAAACAACTTGAATCTAAACAACGTGCAAAGGTAAAGCTAAAATAAAATAACGCTAGTTTAGTTTGCAATATAATATGAATTTGAAAAAAAACCTATTGTCTTTTACAGAAACGACTTTTATGGATTACTTCTCATCTGTGCGAATTATTGGAAAATCAAAAAGTTCGGTTTGAAGTAGTCCGAAAAATAATTAACAAGAAAGTATGTCATTTCGTCAACCTGGAAATCTTTTTGACCGAATTCGCACGTAGATTGTCAGCATTTAATTTTGTAAGTCATGTTTCATTGATTAATCATATAAATTTTACTATTATTTTACAAATATTTAGGAGACTGAAAAGTTCAAAAGTCCCATGTTTACCCATGAGGGAAGGATTTTACATGAAATATGTGAACAATTAGGTTATTCCATTAAGACTAATCCACATCAAACTTTGGAGTGCATTCTAAATGATATTTCACATCGGAATTTGGCAGCAATAAAATATAAAAAAACAGGAAAAGAGAAGAAAGTTATGCAACTTTCAAAAAAATTTGCTCACTTCAAAAAAGATGTTGGGAAATTGAGATTTTCAACAACTCCATCCACAACAAATCAAAATCTAAAAGACAGTATTTCGAAAAAAACCACAGAGTTGCGGACCATTCAAGGAGGACACGATTCAATTCACGTATGGTTATTTAATTATTATAAATTCTAATGTATAATCTAAAATGAAATGTCATCTTAATATTATTATGTTTTACAGAAGAGCCTCGACCAGAAACAAACATTTTTGCAAGAGATGAAAGCAGCTTTAGAGGGTTTATAAAATTTATAATATAACTAATAGCTTTACCAAATTGGTAATACCAATGGATTATTGTGTTTTTTTTACAAATAATAATTAGTTCGCATATTCTTGAATATAAAAATTTAAAAAGTAAAAATAAATTATTAATATTTTCCATACTTTTTTACAACTAATAATATAATAATTATATTTCTAAATATGCAAAGAGGAAAGCAATAAAATGAAAACTTTGATATGCAATATGCAGCGTTTTTTGAGCTGACTGATTTTTCTTGTGGTGTGGTCTTTTGTATATTTGAGCAATTTAGTTTAACCCTATCAGTTTAAAGTTTAAATAGTTTAAAAATTAAATGCGTAAGAAAAATAAAGCCTCTCTTAAAGATAATCTCTTTAAACTGTCTCAAGTATCAAAGTAATTTTGTTTGAATAGTCAGCAAATTCATCCCGATTTAATTTGTTAAACTATGTAGATGCTTACACTTTAAGAGTTGAGACACGACATGGCTTCATGTTTCTATAATATTTGTGTGCTTTTACCCAACGTTTGAGACAATACATTGAGATCCTAGTCATTGCAAAATGCATTTTGTATCACAACACTCTTTTTGTTTTATGACCTGTCATGCTATTCACTTCCTCAGTCTCACTTGCATCCAGACAGAAAGACGACTTGAGACTCTCTTTGGAAAAGTGAGACAGATCTCCCAAATTTCTTCAAGATGAAGTACCATCCGTTTTGTGGGGGCAAGGTGTCTTCAAAATTAAAGCTCCTGATTGCATTTGATGTCGTAAGTGCTTGCAATAGTTGTAACGCATAATTTAGTTGAAAAAGATCTTGGAAAATGATTATCGTTTCTTTATTTTATGGATGCAGATAATCTCGGCAATCGCCCTACAATTTGCGATAATCGGATTGGTTCTCATCAGTCTTTTCCCCTCACCCTCTGATCTCCATCCTTTGATGCCCAAAGGGATTGAAGACCTCAACTTGTCCACTGTCCTAGTCTTTGTTGTCTTTATGGTAAGAACTTTAATTTATTTAAGAGTTTAAGATTAGGATTTGTTTGCCTTAAAAATTGAGTCATACAAATATTTAACCAATTTAATATATGTAGGTGATTGACATTATGCTGGATGTTTGGCTCTGGATCATTGTTCCAAAGGTAAAGCAAACTTGTCTCAAACTTTTACATACCCTGAAATTCCTAATAAATCTAATAAATTATCTTTTTTTGCCTTATAATAGAAAGACAAGTCCAAATGTCAAACGTGGTTTATCATGAAGCTGACGTTAGAATTTTGCGATGCAGTTGGATTCACTATAGAATTGCTTTGTGGCCACCACACCCCCCTCTACTCCTCCCTCATGATACTCGACTTTCTCTTCTCTGCATTTTTTTGCTGGGTTGTCTTCGCTTTCATTACTGAAATCAAGACAAAGCTGATTCATTTGGACGGGGGCACAAATAAGTTTGTCAAGTTCTTCAAGTCTGGGGGCTCGAATAAGCAAAACAGTAGTGGAGCTGGAGATGAGGAATCAAATGCTTTAAAATCAATTATTGACCAATGACTAACTGTGTAATCAGTACCTACCCACAGCAGGCTTTTATTAAGCTCTTATGCAAATATTATTGTGTTTTCTTGATATACATACTTATGATGGATCTTGTAGAAAATACATGTTTACTTACTTTGTAATAATTGACCTGAACTTTAATCTCTACAAATTTATATAAAGCATATATAAAGGTTATTTTTGTCAATAAATTTTCCACTTCTTATCTTTATCTCAAGTTTTTGAGGTTCTGAGAAAAAAGTCTCTGTTTGATTTCATTTTAAATCAGTCACTGCTCTCAACATCTTTGTACATAAATCAATCTACGATCCTTTGTTTGAATTGTCTGTGGTCAGCACTCTTCGAAATGGAGTCGCTTGCAACGCTCATGCTGGTTAGTGAAAGATTTAATTTTAACTTATAAAATTCTTTTATCTTTGTCATTTTGTTTGCAAATTCCAGTGTCTTGCGGAAGCGTCATTTGTGATATCAATCTACAGATTTTGTGTGCTTGGGTTGGATTCTGCAGTCATAGGATTTGATAATGGAACCTTTTCTCCAAGCGATGGTGAGTCGCAAATTAGGCTTCGGTTGGATGAACTTCCTTGATTTAATTTTATCTACTAACAATTGAATAATTGAAATAGGGACGGCTCTTGTTTGGATGTTGATACGCTCTGTTTTCGATACATTTATGGGCTTTCGCTACCTGATTGGTTACATAAGAAAGGTTCAAAAATTATTATTTCAATGTCTTCAAGCGTTTTCATGCAATTTCGTTTGAAAAGGTTGAAGCTCAAAGCTACAACGATTGGATACGCTATGGACTGGTGACAATTTCTGTCAATTTATTCTTCGCCGTGCTGTTAATTTATCATGACAAACGCTGGGAAATCGAGACAATCTCTTTGGGAATCGACTCCTTGATCAAATTTTTCATTGTGGTCATCATCAACAATCTCAAAGTCTCAAGAAAAAGCATTCCTGTTGCCCAATTAGAAAAGAAACCATTGTTAGCTTAAACTTAATAACAATTATTATTATTATTGACCCAATCTGCAATGTACAAAAAAACAATCAAATTCTTGGCGACAAAGGAACGAATTATATAGATTCTAAATATTCTAAATTAGTAATACTAAAAACTCATTTTAGCAAATCATGTCATCAAATGGCAGCGACGCTTTGTAATAATAACTCATTAAAAATAAATCTCTCATTTTTTTTCTAATAAGAAAATCACTCTAGCCAATAAATTCTGGTTCAGTGGAAGTCGTTTGGAGTTGGCCAATGTCAGAATATGTAAAAACAACGGAAGAAGCGGCCTCAGAATTTTCTGCCTTGACCACTTGGATAGAACTAGAGGTCCCACCCACTGCCCCACTCGTACCCGAACTTATGATGAGATTAGTAGAGCTTTCTCCTAAGGCTAACGGCTTTTCCCCCTTATTTGCTTCCCTATATTTTTGCAAATAAAGTTTTAAGGGCTCTACATAATTATCGAATCCCAAAGTGGTCATTGCGACGAGGATATCTTCTCCGTTTATCGTTTTCCTCTTTTCTTGATGACAACGGTCGGATGCCTCAGAGGTGATAAAGGAAACAAATTCACTCACGCATTCTTGAACACACTCACGAGCATCTTTTGCAATCTACAAAAAGAAAAGAACATTAAAAAATCTTCAATGACGTCAAAAGTTAATTGTCGTCACCTTTCCAGTCTTTGGTATAGCTTTTTTCATCAGTCTCGCCACATTCGCAATTGGAAGGAATCTGTCTTGTTCCCTTAACAGTCCCGTCCCTCGATCATCATCCGCGTCTCTACTGTCTACCAACAATTACATTTGCATCAATAACAATTTGCTTTGAATTTGAAAGAATGTTGTTACCTTCTTCGTCATCTTCGACGCTGCCCCCGCTGAGGAGGAAGGGCTCCCCTTGATGATGTTGAAGGAATTGGGCCGTGATGTCCTCGTTCTCACTCGCACTGTCCATTTTACAAATTTCCCAGTCAATTAATTATTATTTTCCAAAAAGTTTTCAAAATAATTCAAAATACTGTGAACTCAAGCTTATAAGACTTATAACTCACTGCCGCTGCCTCTCTTTTATCCTACTTTGGGGTTTTTTGACTCAACATCTGAGAAATTAGCTGAATTAATTGTGAAACTAGTTAATTATGTCGAGTAGGTCGCAAATTATGCTCCTACGACTGGCCGCTTTGGTAGGGAACTGTAAATACAAACCAAATCCTGGAAATCGAAACAAAGGAAAAAGAACAACCACAAACCGGCCGCTGTCCTCAACTTCTGCGGAAGCCCAAAAGAAAGTAAAAGTGACGACGGTTCAGGACAATTGCGATGACCACGAGCCGCCTGATGACTCCAGTTACTTTAAACGACTTGGGAAAACATCTAATCACTATTGGAAGGACAATGCTGCAGAACTTTTGTCCAGAATTGACATCCAGCAACTAATTGACCCAGCTAAAGACGCCGATCTTAGGGAAAATTTGCGAAGGAGATATTGCGATGATAAAGTGGATCTTGATGCCATTCGATCCACTTGGGAAAAGTTGCAGACTGCTAACAACAAGTCTAAAGAATATGAAGAATTAGCTCAGAAATTGGCAGAGTTGGTATTATGGATTCCAAACAATACTCATCCAGAAGCAATGAAGATCAAGGATGATACTCCAATACCAGTCAATGTCCACGGAGAACCTAAAAGCCTGGGGGAGAATGCCTTGGAATTTCAAAAGGTACCATTCATTGATATGAAATTATTGTTTGCATAGACTATAAGAATTTATCCTTTCAGTTCTGTGACAAGAATAATTTGATACGTAATGACAATTTGGTAAATCTCGCTTTTCACCGAAGTTATTATCTAAAAGGTTCTTTAGCAGAACTGGAAGAAGCTCTAGTCCGATTTGCCTTGCATTCTCTGAAAAAGTCGGGTTTCCAACTAATTTCAGTTCCAGATATAATTTACCCCCATGTAATAGAATCTTGTGGAATGAGAACACGAAGTGAAAGAGACCAAGTATTTCAACTATTTTCAACATTGATTTTCATATTGTTGTTAATATTTTTTTTTAGGTTTTTTGGATCGAGCTTCCGGATTCTAAAGACGCTGAAGTTTGTCTTTCTGGAACAGCAGAAATGTCAATCGGTGGTTCACTTCAGAACCGAATTTTCTTATTGAAAGAACTTCCCTTAAAATTTGCTGCAGTTAGTCGATGCTTTAGAGCAGAAACATCCTCAGTAGAAGAAGAGAGAGGTCTTTACAGAGTTCACGATTTCACCAAAGTTGAGCTTTTTGGAGTGACGGCTGCAGAAAGTGGAAGTGAAAGTTCGGACTTGCATCACGAGATTAAAAATATGGAAGAAGCCAATTTCTCTCAACTTGGTCTACATTTTAAAACATTAGAAATGCCTCCAAGTGAATTAGGACTCCCAGCTTCCAGAAAATTTGACATTGAAGCGTGGATGCCTGGAAGAAAAATGTTTGGAGAAATTTCTAGTACTAGCAATTGCACAGATTTTCAAAGTAGAAGACTAAACATACGATACAGAAGAGAAAATGGGGATTTACGTTTTGCTCATACTGTGAACGGTACTGCAGTTGCTATTCCAAGAATGCTTATTACTTTAATAGAAAACGGCCAACAAAAAGATGGATCTGTAAAACTTCCGTCAGCATTGGAGAAATTTATGAGTCAAAGTTGGAGTGAAAGTTTTAAGTCGAGCTCACAATACAAATCAATGTTCCTCAGGACAAAATCATCTCAGTTAAAATATACAAAACATTTTCGTAAAATGGAATTAGATTAAAATAGTTTATTATATATTGTCAAAGTCTAGTACAATAGCGTTTTGTGATATTTATTAATTTAATGATGAAATAATGAACAAGTCAAATTAGATAAACTGACTAGATCTCCAAATCCTGTGTCTTCTTTCTTTTTCGTTTTCTTCAGCTCATTACGTTTGATCAAAAATTGGTAAAATCTGAAAAGATGGATAATTTTTTTGATTTTTTGTTGTCAGCCTGTTTGCAAAAAATAGTACCTCAATGAAAACTCTCCTTTCGAATTAAGATTTAATTTCTGAACGAGTTTCATAAATCTTTCAATTGTTCCAGAATTGTCCAGCATCCAAACATTTAAACAATCTTTTGTCAAAAGTGATTTTGAGAGTCTTTTCAGTCTCTCCCCTTTAATTTCTCTACCACAATTTGTACAATTGGTATCATGATCACCTTCATCTTTAATTAGTTGGTTCAGTGTTTTCAAATTATCCAAATTAAACTTCAAGTGTTTTAATGCACCACAATCGCCAGTCTTGATAATTAAATTAACTTTGGCTTTATCTGGTAAAATGTCGTCACTTAGCGTACTTTGCAAATATGGTTCAACAAGACATCTCGACATTGCAAAGAAATGAGCTTGCTTCAGAAGCTTTGACGCGTTGCATTTTTCGTTTTCGAAATACATGTTGACAAGTATTGAAAACACGGCTTCTTCAATTGCTCTTTGAAAGGGTAAAATGTCCCCCTTTAGTGAATCATTATCCGTAGGAAAGCCACATTCACAGAGCTTCATACTTTTTCCATCTTCCAAGCACGCTTTGTAATAGAGCTTTAAAATAATTGGACTGTTTGTACATATTTTATTGATGGTTTCAATTAAATCAGATTTGACTCTTCTTTTAAACGGAAATTCACTTAGAACAACACCAAAGTCTCGAGATCTTTGTATTTGCGAAGATTTGGAATATAAAATTAGAAAAGTTACAAAATTTGCAAAGGTATTTTTATATTGATTACTATTTACAACCTGTCGGTAAATTTGGCCCAAAATTTGTTCTGCCAATTTGTCAAAGTATTGAGGATTTTGTATCGTTCTCAACAAACTTCCAAATGGAAGGGAATGGACTCTGTCGTTTAAAAAACCTAGCATTATCAACCATACAAAAAATGTACGAGACAACTCATTTTCTGAAATTAATAAACTCTTGTTGATAATCTTGAATAATTCTTGTTCTTGAGCCACCATTGGAAGGAGAAGAACTATCAAGTCTGAGAATAATGCGTCTTTTAAATAAACGTTTACAGGAATTTCTAGCTCTTGAAAATATTCCAGAACCTTTGGACATTTTGCAAAAGAAAAGAAACAACAGTCAAATGTTGTAAATATTTCACAATTTGTTGAAATTGTTAGTTGGTCTAAAAACTTTACAACTGGTTCTATAATTTTCTGTAGGATAATTTGATCCAAAGAGCATTTTGATAGATCCCATTTCAATTGAAATAGTTGAGAATTTTTAAGAAAATTTTGGCTTGCACCCAACACTTTTAGTAATGTTAATTCTGATGCAGATTTATTGCTTTCACAGTCAAAAATGTTATTGGATGGAATATTAACTTGGAATCCTAGCTTTTCATAAAATTCTTGCAATGCATGGAAAATGTTGTAAACTATTTTTTCATAAGCGTTTTCGGACTTGAGTAAATTTGATATAGTTTGAGAAAGTTCTTTCACAATTCGTTGTAGCTTTTCCTCATAAGTTTCTTTTTGAATTGTCTCTATTTTGACTTCCGGATCAATAATTTCAAATGGCACATGATTTGATACAAAGTCACAAAATTCGTCATCCTCATCAAATGGAGAAGTTAAGTGTCGAAAAATCTTGATGGCATCTTTGTTATTACTTGATTGTTCTTCATTATCACAGCCAATAATAGATTTCACTGCATAATTTATCCAATTTTCTAAAACAGAACTTAATCCAGATTTAAGCAACTGCCTTCCATAAGTTTGGAATTGCGTGATGGCAAAGACTTCAACTTTGTTTGAATACCAAAGGAAGCCATAATTTCCAATGACTTTGATTGAGTTTATCCTGTTAAAGTCTTCAATCCAAACTAGAATTTGATACGTTTGAGAATCATAGATGAATATCCTGTTACTGGAAACAGAAATAATAAATTGGCCATCATCCGTTGGAAACATTTTTCCTGGAGAGAAGTTCAAGTCTGTAGAATTTGGAGATAAAGCCGAGTTATTATCGTTCCCATCATTGTTCTCAATTCCCATCAGTTTGGGGTCAAAGAAATTGACAGAATGTGAAATTAGTGGGTTGTCTACTTTTCTGTAAGAAACTATGCTCCCATCCATTTTACACTCATAAATATGGCCGGTAATTTCTGCTATCAAAATTTCCCGAGTTTTTCCATTGGACAGTATTGTTAAACCTCCTGCCTTTATATCTTGCCCGAGATGTTTTATAACACAAAAGTGTTCCTTCTCTAAATCACACAAATATGAGCCTCCAACAGTGCCAACTCCGAGATATGGAAAGGCACAATCAATCTGAACAATCCTCCAATTAACCTTGAGAATTATTCTGGAAAGAGGGGGCCTTGGGAATGTCTTCATGTCGTCCAAACTTGCTACATCCGTTTGTGAAATAATCCCTTGACTATCACCAACAAATAGATACTTTCCGTTTGAACTCCAACTCATTTCAGTTATTTCATTATTTAGATGATGTGGTACATCGTATAAATGTTTAAAGGTGTCTGCTGGTGAACCGTTATGTCGTTGTAAATAATTTGATGGGATTCTGTATATAGAAATGCGGCCCCGAATTGAGGCAATTGCTACATCGCATTCATCCAAAGAGACTGAAATGTGTGAGACTTTTCCTCCTTTGAATGGGATCATGAGGAGAAAGTTTAAGGACTCTCTGGAAAAGATGTAAACTGTTCCAGAGACGCTTCCCATAAAAAGAAACACGTTTGTTGGCTCCACATAGGTGACATGTCTTGATTTCCCTGTCTGAAAATCCAGGGATGAAATATCTATCGTCTGAATTCTCACCATTAATGGAGGACATGCTACATATTCAGCTGAAATTACAAACACAACAATAATTACTTTACTTTTTGCTAATTTTCATAAAAATCCAAATGATTTACCTGACATTTTCTCCCAGATTTATTAATAATAAAAACTTTGTCCGTCGCATCAGGAGATAAACTCATCACATGGACGATAATGTAATATTCTTATCTCTGTTTATTATGTAAAGAAAGCTGTGCATGGTTTTTGTCCTGTTCCATGCATTATGTAAGTAAGTACATGGTCCATCAATAACTAGTTCTTCTACTACTTTTTGGTTTTTTACTTATACTTTATTAAGCAGATATAAAATGTCAGAGAGAGATCATAATGCAATGCAGGTGACAAAACCAGTTATCTTATATTTCATAACCACCTTTACTACAAAAGACCAGACCACAAACTGGATTAATAATAAAGCAGCTTTTATCCTTAGTGGCAAGAGTATGGATTGATGAGGAAGCCTTATTATAGGTTACGAGGTTTATGTTTCAACTATTGTTTGTTGGCGTGTTTGGCTGTACACAGCTCGAAGCTCGATATTTCTCACACTTTGAAGTTTTGCATGAAAATGAATGTTTGTATAATATACTGCAGTAATTTTGGCATGAAACTCGCAGTTTTCAACTTTCTCCAACTTGGCTACTTTCTTTGGTGGAGAAATTGATTTTTTGACATGCAAAACTCTCGTAGCAGTCGATTAAAACTCTGTAATTAAGTTTTCATTTGTAAATTAAAAAAAAACTTGAATATAAATATGATTGATGGAAAACATGACTAAGAATTTATTAAAGTTTATACCCGACACAATGGCAACTTCTATGTACAAATGACAAACGAAACAATAGGGGTGATCAAATTTCCATGTTGAACTTGAGGTCTAAATATTAAGCATTGAACTACAATTGCAACTTGATAAATGTTTAAATTGGCTGTTTTACAGTCTATGTACACATGGTATAATTGCGTCTATTTAAGCTACTTTAGTCAGTGTAAATAAAATACACCGTGCAAATTTTGTAATTATTCAAGTCTGTTTCACACAAAAGAACAAAGCAGAAGTGTAAAATATAAAATACTCTCAAACATAAAGTTTTAAAAATTTTTACAAAAATGGAAAACTTTGAAAGGTGTAATTGTAATATCGGAAATAGCGAAAGAGATCGTCTTTATCGTCCTAATATGACGAATCCTATTTCTAATAATAATAACATCAGACCAAGCAACTCTTGGATTCATCCAACATGTGGTTCTGATCTTCGTCGAGGAACAAAGGCTGCAGCTTTCACAGACTCTGTATAACAAACAATAGTACAAATATTATTCATATTTTGAATGAGATTATGATAAACAACTTTTGTAATTTCAAAAGATTTTATCAGGATTTTCCATTTTTGCTGGGATAGCTGTTTTAAACAATATGTTTGCCCAAGTAAAAGATGCAGAATCTTCAGCTTTCTCCGTTGGATGCATGCTCTTATTTATTGTGGCAAAGAGTGCAGAGATTTATTTAGCATTTCGTCTTTATCGAGCAGCTCATGAGGTATTAAATTTGCTTATTGCAAGTTGACTCTTAATGTAAAATGTATCCCAATTTTTATTTAGAGGGATATCATAAAAATGAGGATTTGGAAGAAAAGTTATATGATAATAATAGGATTAGGAACTGTTTTCGTATTAATTCTTCATCATGCAGCAGGAACGTCACAAACGCCACCGCCAATTGTCCCAATACCAACCCCCACTCCAATGCCCCCCTCGTCTCCTTATCCTCTTCTTTGGTTCTATGTATTTTACTTTATATCCGCTTTCTTTAGATTTTATATCGTTTGGATTGTCTCGGCATTTATTGCCCAGTTTGCACTTTCCTAAAACTTTAAATCGTAATAAAATTACTATGTACAGTCGCGTGCAGAATAATGCAGATTTAAAATTTCTGGTAGTGGTCACTAATAAATTTTAAGAACATCTCGTTAAAATCAAATTTAATGCTTATATAGCTTGAGAAATTAGTTGACACGAATGTAATTAATTGTTCCAAGTAATTGTAATTAAGCAAACTGCATGGGCAAGAATTTTAGGTGTAAAACCATTCCAAATTTTGTTACTTTAAACTAGTTCAAAAACTCTCTGGCTCATCGCAAATTTTGCCTTTTCTACATTACATAAACATGATTGCAACAAAGGTAAAATTAGCTTTTTTAGAGAAATTTTCTTTCATAACTAATTTATAATATTAATTAAAAGGTTTTGGCATGTTTTGCCTTTCTCTGCACTCTAATGGTCATTTCATTTGCTTTCTCCGAGAATGAAATTGAAATGGGACGAGTTTCTAGACGAATCGGAAATAGCGGAAACGTTATTCAAAATTTTGGGAATCAGGGAGTAGGAAATATTGGAAATAATTTTGGAAATCAGATCGGGAACCAATTTGGAAACCAGTATGGAAATCGATATGGAAATCGGTATGGAAATCGGGGCCAGGGGTATTTTTCGAGAAATCCATACCAAGGATTTTTTGCAAGTCACCGACATGGCATCTTCTAATTATATGATTATATAATTACAATTGTTATTTTTTCCTGGTTAAAATAAAAGTATATCATTCTTAATAAGAATTTGCAAAAAACAAGTGTTATGATTCCTCTTGTATTTGTCATCCATCAATTTTGGAAATCCATAAATTAATAAATAAATGATTTTTAATTCATTCATCTGAAAATTAATACTTTATTTTATCATCGACATCATATTTCAATAGATACGTAAAAGTCTCAACTCACCTCAAACCTTATTTATTAATTAAACCTGCTATCAATTATTATTGTTCTTGTATTTTTAATTTTTAGTACTAATGTATAATGATAGGCAAAAGAAATTGTTGATTTTCAGATTAGGGAAAAAATTGAACGACATAATTATATCTTGAAGTTAAGGATTTGACCTATTCAATGTGTCCAATATCTTATATTTCCCATATTTCTAAATTGAGTAAAGCAAGAAATACGAGTAAAAGGAGGCATAATGAGATTTTGGCAAAAGAAATTGGACTTGCATGCATCCAGATTCCAGAACGATCAGGAAATTATGTAATTCATTAATCTACGTGGCCTGAGTAAATATCTTCATGAACATCATTTAATGATGATCATTATGTAATTGTTTGAAAACGTACTAAACTTCTAATAACCAGTATAAACTAGCGGAATTTCTCTTTTCCATTAATAAGATAACGGAAGTTGTTATCATAAAAATAGCCATCCAAAAATTTTCGGTATGTCGTTTTGTCTTAATTGGTAATTGGTAATTAATTGATAGCTATCATTGAAAAGTTTCCAAGTTCTGAAAACTCATTAGACCCTAATTACATGTATACATGTCCAGACTTCTGTTAGCTTTGAAACTGACCAAAGCACTATCTAAATATCAATTAAGCATCAATTGCATCGTCCTATAATTAATAGCAAACGTAAAACACGCTTCTCATTTTAGAAAACGTATAAAAGTCCGAGTTTCTTGATTCTAATGCATAGTCTTCAGCATAAGCCTAAAATATCTATTCAACATGGGAGCTAATAAGGTAAATTTGGGAAACTTATTATTGTGCCTTCTATCATTTGCTATTTTTTTTTTGAAATGCAGATTTTGTTTGGACTCGTCCTTTTGGGCATCGTTGCCCTCTCTGTCGCCGTTCCAGTCGAAGAAGTCGCTAGAGAAGCGAAACACTTTGGAGGATTTGGGGGAGGATATGGGGGTACTTAGTCATTTGCATGTAATTGATTTGTTTATTAATTGAATCTATTATTAGGTTATGGAGGGGGTTTCGGAGGTGGGTTCGGCGGGGGGCA